>RJWM01012394.1:0-60113 GCA_004363535.1 Dasyprocta punctata | reverse complement strand
GCAGCATCATATTAAGTGAGGAAAAAACAAAAGGTTTCCCTCTAAAATCAGGAATACAAGGATGTCCACTATTACCACTCCTGTTCAACATACTGCAGTACTTGAAATATTAGCCAGAGCAATCTGGCAAGAGAAAGAAATACAAGGGATACATATAGGAAAGGAAGGGGTCAAATCATCTTTTTTTGCAGGTGGCATGATCCTATAAATAGAAGTTCCAAAAAATTCCACCTAAAGACTTCTAGAATTAATAGCCAAGTTCAGTAATGTAGCAGGATACAAAAATCAACACACAAAAATTAATAGTGTACCTGTACACCAATAATGAGAAAGAAATTAAGAAAACAATACCATTCATGATAGCATCAAGAAAAATTAAACACTTAGGAATTTACTTAACCAATGAAGTGGAAGACCTCTATAATGAAAACTACAGGACATTGAAGGGGACATTATGAAATGGAAAAATAGTCCTGATCCTAGATAGGCAGAACCAATATTGTAAAAATAGACATACTTCCAAAATTGGCTTTTTTTCCCAACCTGTAGGTTAAATTATTTTTGTTTTTTAAAAATAATGAAAATATATACATTCATAAATTATGGGAGGAGTTTCTTATTCTTAACAGTATTATTGAGGATTTAAAATAAATTTTATATTTCAAAATATTTTTCACATTTTGAACACTTTTACATGTTTTTATATGGAAAGGCATAAGAAAATTATTAGATCTTTTTAATACAATTTTAATTTGAGTACAATTTTCATCTAAAATTGCAATTTTTTCATAATTATTCTCTCAGTTAATTTCTGTGCTGTCAAGTAACATAAACAGAACACAAAACCAAAGAAGATAGACTTAAAAATAGGTCAGTAAAATTAAACACTCTTTTAATAAGTTTTATTCATCTTTCTTTTGTGTAGATAAGAAATCCCTTTCATGTATGCTTACTGAAATTTCCTTTACTTGTAATACCTCTTGTTAGCTATGATTTATGATGAAATTAAGAATCATAGTTCACTTCTTAAAAGTAAACTGTTGCTTGCATGCAAGATTTTCGGTATCATGCTATGCGTGACCGGTGAAGTCTGTACAAATGAATACCAAGAATCAAGTCGAGTATTTTCATTTTATGAACTAGCTCTTGTGAAGATAAAGAACCTCCACAATGGTAATGCTGGAATGAGAGCGTCCAAACTGCTATTACTAGCAGCCTCCTTTGCTTTTTTGAGTTATTTTGCAAGGGTTTACCTTGTCTTTTGTACGCTGAGCTAAATTTGGAAGTACTTCTTCTGCTGGCAGCACAAAAGCCACCTGGCTCCCTCCCACAGCACGGCACACGGCGCAGAAGCTTTTACACATACCTGGTGCTCGACCCAGGATGGGCGTCTTGTGAGTAGTGTTGCCTCGTAACTCACTTGCCCGTATGCAGCACTTCAAGAAAGCTGCCAGGCACCTTGGGCCAACAGTAATCCTCGCAGCTCTCTCTGTGCAGTTCTCCTCGCTTTTATGGGCTCCATCATAGCAGCACTTCCGGACGGTAGGGTGTCTGAACTCAGATGCTGCGATGATAATTCAACTGTTCTTAGCCACATACAGATCCAACGTCTCAGGTCTGAATTTAGAGTCTCGGGTCCAACTTCCTGCCTGGTGCTTTCTCCCTCTCCCCTATCAGTACCTGTGATCGACAATCCTGCGGGAACAGCTCCCAGATGGAAAACTGTTCCTCCCCAGGCAACCTATTCTATTTCAGAGGCTGTGACTGCAGAGAAATTCTTCCTGACATCTTCTAAACCAAACTCTGACTATTGTCACTGGTACCCTTATCGGTACTCACACGGTTAATCCTCTTGTGTTTCATTCTTTTTAATAATTACCTGGTATTTGATAGTACTGTCTTGCTTTAATTCAGACTGTTTCCCTATGACATGACTGGTTTCCAAACCCTCATACAATTATGTTCCTCTGCTCAAGGCAGTCAAGCTGCAGGTCTGGGCGAGTTTTTAGAAGAACATTTACTTTAAAACAAAAGCAATTATTCTTCAGTCTCCCCCCCCCCTTAAAAAACCCACACCAAAGAGGACTTCAGGTTTAGAGTTGATAATGTCCTTTTCTGTCATTTAGAGATGAGAAAATCGAGGTGTGAAGGTGATAGGGGGTACAGCCGGGCCTGGAGCCAAGAACCAACATCATGAGAGAAATGATTGGACCACAGTATAGGAGGACTGTCTCTCTCCCAGTCTTTTAATTTGCCAAGATAGTTGGGTTTTCAGAAACGTGCTTTGTAACAACAAAATACTGATTATAATTCCTGCCTGACCTAGGTTAGAGTGTGGCGCTGCCGAGAAGGAGTTCCAAAAAAGAATCAAGTATTATAAGTTACCATGTACTGAGTTTCTTCTGACCTAAGTGTTTCACCGGCATGATCTCATTTTATTCTCATAGCTCTGCAAGGCAGAGAAAATTTACCCCCAACAATGTGGGGGCGTTGAGACCAGTCCTATTCAAAGTTGAATTCTGCCTTAGCCATTTATTGCTCCTACATGGTGTTGGACATGTTCCTTAATTTTTCTGTGTTTCCACCTCTTCATCTGAAATTTGAGAATGATAAGAGCACCTGCTTCATCAGACAAATGTAAGTATTCAACAAGAAAATATGAGGATGAAGCATCAACAGTGCTTGGCATACAGTAAGAATTCAATTAACCTTACTTACCCTTTGAAGTCTTAAATTTCATCAGACCTAGCTTTTGTGAGAATTTATTGGAAATCCTATATTTAACTGCTGCACTAACTACACTGATAGAAAATAAAATACACAGTGACTCTGTATCCATCGAGAATGGACATGAAGGATACCTGTTTCCTTTAGGTTAAGATTGTACTAAATCAATACGGGTTAATTTACTCAGGTTGCTTTATCATTGTGGAAAATGAAAGCTGGAAGTGCCTTTAGATCTTTTCACCTTTTCCACAGCAATTAGTTAGAATTACAAAATTTTGCACATCCACAGTTATTTCATGGTAACTTCTGAGAATAAATGAAACTTTGGAGCACCTAGATTTTCTATTTCCTGTTCCAAGGATCTTCTTGATCTTTTAATGTTCTTATATGATCCATCTGTTAAAAAAAGCAGAGAGAACATCCCTCAGAATAAATATTTTCTTTTTTTTATTTAAGAGAAAAAGACACAGAAAAGAAAGACAAAAAGCAAAAGAGACAAACAACAACAACAAATCCAATACAGTAACATTATAGGTTTACAAAACAAGATGATAGGAATTTGACACTGGTTGCAATATTGCCTATTGTTACCTTCAAAAGGGTTGTTTAGATTAACAGATATAGACATGTAAAGTTGATCTAATCATGTGAGTGGTAACTGTTCTTTTCCAATAACTAATACATATAGTAGCATAGTCATATTGGCTATCTTATGTACACATATATACAAATTTATGTCTTTTTCCTTTTCCCTTCCTTCTTTCCTCCTTTCCCCTATCCCAATCAGAATAAATACTTGCATCAAATTATCTAAGCACTGAGAGTAGTTGCAAAGTCATAGCAAACCCATTTGATCAGACATCATGTTCTAGTTCCTATAGCAATCCTGATCTGTGCCATCAGTAAAGGAATATGCATGATTAAAGCAAACTTGTTTCTTGGTAGCAGTGTCATTGAGTGCTCTCTGCAAGTGTATTGTCTCAAGAAGCTCAAATATTATTTTTTAAAAGCACCACATGCACACATTTTAAGGTAGTTTGTTCATCTCTTTAAAAGTTATTTAGTGAGTACTCCTTTCAGGCAAGGAGCACAATACTTTATTACGTCCTGTTCATATCCTCGAGTATGAAATAATGATTCATTCTATTGATGTTAATGACATCTTACTGAGTATGAGGGTATTATTATGGGTGGAATTGTCTCCTATTACCATCAAATTGCAGTATGAATTCCATACTAGTTATGGGTAATTCATAATTTCTTCATTGCTTTTGACAATTAAATACAACAATTTATTTAAGTAAAAAATATGGAAATTGAATCACTAATGATAATTATAATAAATCCCTCTCAAAGAAGAAAGGCTAAAAATCAGATGACTTCACCGGTAAATTCTAATAAATACATAAAGAAGAATTAACATCAATCTTTCTCAAACTCTTCCTCAAAAAAACTGAAGAGAAGAGACAATTCCAAACACATTTTATGAAGACAGCATTACCCTGATACCAAAGCTGACAAAGCAAAACAAGAGGCTGGGATCTTTGATGAACATAGATGCAAGAAACCTTACCAAACTACAAATACAACCAAATTCAACATATTAAAAGATCATGCGTTGTGATCAAGTGAGATTTACCCCGGGATGCCAAGATGTTTCAAGGTACAATAATCAATAAATATGTGCCACCACATTAACACAATGAATGATAAACCATGTAATGAAATTCAACATCATTCCATAATCATATTTAAGGAAAAATCATTTAATGACATTCAACATCCTTTCATAATAAAAACTCTTAACTAAGATTAGAAGGAAACCACCTCAGCATAGTAAAGGCTATCTATAAAAATTTCACAATTAACATCATAGTCAGTGTTAAAAATTAAAGCTTTTCCTCTAAGATCAAAAACAAGTTAAGGATGTTCACTCTAAGTACTTCTGTTTAACACTGTATGGGAAAAACAAGCAGAGTGTTAGGCAAGAAAAAGAAATAAAACTGGAGAAGACAAATAAAATTGTTTCATTGAGATTACATGATATTTACATATAGAAATATTTAAAGATTCCATTTAGAAAAACTGTTGGAACTAAAAATTGGATCAGTAAAGTTTCAGCATACAAAATAGCACAAAAATCACTTTTAATGGTTTATCTAAAAAGAAAATTAAGAGTGATCCCATTTAAAATAAAAGTAGAATACAATACTTAGGAAAATCTTAAGGAAATGAAAGACATATGTTGAAAATGATTACACATTGATGAAAAATTAAAGAAAGAACAAGCAAATGGAAAGAATTAGAAGACTTACTATTGCTAAAATGTCTATAGTACTCAATATGGTCTATAGAGTCAATGAAATCCCTATCAAAACATCAACAGTATTTTTTTTTCAGAAATAGAAAAGGCAGTTCTAAAATTTGTGTAGAACCACAAAAGAACATGAATAGGCAAATCAACAGAAGAACAAATAAGGAGGAATCCATTATCACACCATCTGATTTCAAAATACAGTAATCAAACTGTATGGTAATAGCAATATATCAAGTATATTGCTATAATGTATGTATTCAATAGAAAAGAATAAAGAGCCTAGAAATAAATGCTCAATGTATGGTCAACTGATCTTTGAAGAGGGTGACAAGAATGTGCAATAGGAAAAAAACAGACTTTTCAACAAATTGTGTTGGGTAAACATTCACCTGCAAAAGAATGAAATTGGACCCTTACTGTCTGTATAAAAATCAGGTCACAATGGAATAAAGACTTAAGTATAAGACCAAACTATAAAAGTACTGCAAGAAACATGAGAAAACCTTCCCGATACTGGTCTTGGAAATGATGTCACAAATATAACACTAGTGTCCTAAACAACAACAACAAGTAAGTTATTTTGCATTAGACCAAAAAATTTCTGCACAGCGAAGGAAATAATCTACAGAGTAAAAAGGCAATATAAAGAGTGGGAAAAGTATTTGCAAACCACATGTCTGATGTAGAGTTAATATCCAGATATATGATGGACTCCTCCTACAAATTTATAACCAAAAAAGCTAACTAACAGCCTAATTTTAAAAATGTGCCATTGGTCTGAATAGACATTTCTCAAAAGAAGGCATAACAAATAGCCAACAGTCATATTAAGAAGTGTTCAGCATCACTAAATATTTGAGAAATGCAAGTCAAAACTGCAATGACATATTGTTTCATACCTATTAGGGTGGCTATTATATTTTTAAAAGGTAGAAAATGTTGGTGAACCCAAAGGGATATTGAAATCCTTGTACAATGTTGGTGGAAAGGCAAAATATTGCAGCTGCTATGATGGCTCCTCAAAAAATTAAAAATAGAAATACTATATGATGCAGAAATCCCACATCTGGGTATTATTCCAAAAGAATTGAAATCAAAATCTTAAGGAAATATTGTCATTCCCATGTTAATTGCAGTATTACTGATAAGAACTAAGATGTGAAAATAACCTAAATGTTCACTAACAGATGAATGGATAAAGAAAATATGATACATGCATGCAGTGGAATCTGATCCAGCATATAAAAAGAAGGGAATTTTACAATATGCAACAATATAATTGAACCTTGAGGATGTTATGCTAAGTGAAATAAGCCAGTCACAGAAAAACAAATAGTGCATGATACAGCTTATATGAGGGATCTAAAATAGTCAAATTCTTAGAATATAAGAGTGGAATGATGGTTGCTAGAAGCAGAGGGAGAGGAAGTTACTAATCAATGGGCACAATTTTTAGTAAACCAAGATAAATAAGCTCTATCGATCTACTACATATCACACTGTATTTACTGTCAACAACATGTATTTTACACTTAAAAATTTGCTAGGAGGGGAGATTTCATGTTAAGTGTTCTTATCACAAGAAAATAATTATTTTAGTTTTAAAGAAAGAAATATGAAAGCAGAATTTGAGAAAGAATAGGTGTGGGGCAGGTAAAGCAATGCATTTTCATAACAAGAATATTCATGTTACTCGGTTGAAAAAAAAGTTACCAGTTTGCTGGGAATCGTTTGCTTTTGCATTGGTGAGGACAAGGAGGCCCGCCGCATCAAACACTTCAGCACTGTTTCTGCCACCACTCACTCCACAGCCACGGTCAATTTTCCCTGAAGCTCCAAATACCTGTTCAGAAAGGAAATCACTCCCTCAGTGGCCAGTAATACAGTATCTGACTTGTGCATAATGATAATTTCAAGTCAGTCACTTAGTGAAAGATTAAAACCTAATTTTGCAATTTTCCCAACCACTTCTTGCCTTCTCTAGTTTTTACTTTGTGGGTTTATGAATATTCACTATTAAAAAGTTCACTCAGGAGCTAACCTAAAGGAGGACAACTCAGCCGGGCGTGGTGGCACACGCCTTTAATCCCAGCACTCGGGAGGCTGATGTAGGTGGAGCGTTGTGAGTTCGAGGCCGGCTTGGGCTACAACGCGAGCGCAAGGCCGGCCTGAGCTACATAGTGCGACTCTGCCTCAAAAAAACCAGGGCTGGGAGTTTGGCTCAGCAGCTTAAGCGCCTGGCAGGTGCGAGGCTGTGAGTTTGATCCCCGGTGCTGCAAAAAAAAAAAAAAAAAAAAAAAAAGGAGGACAACTCTCATTTGGAAGTTCTCAGAAAATGACTTATACGCTTCTTTATTAAAATTTTGTACAGTGAGTTAATTAATCTAATATCCTTTGATGGACTGAATCGATCCATAGATGAAATACTCACTATCCCTCATGAAGATTTTCTAAGTTCTGAGAAGGATGAGACTCTGTATTTATTTCATTGCTCCATGCAAGAGGGAGCAAAACACAACATAGGAATGCTTCAATGAATTACTTTTGCTTTGAAGAGTTTAGTCCTCACAAAATTTGTAACCATGGCCCATGTGACCCATGAAAGTGGTTCTTAATGTCTGATTGGGGTGGGAAGAGTTCTGTGCCATGGAAGGGCAGGGAGGGGAGAACTAATTATTCATGGCTGCCATTTATCATGGGGAGTCATATATTCTCTCACACCACGCCCTTCCTTTCTGCTTCCCATTCCAGTGGACTCAGTACACTCAGCCCACTAGAACACTAGCATTTTAGGCCATATCCTTTCCCTGGAGTGGGCAAATAATTTAATTTTATGTACTCACTTAAAATGTCTCTCTCAGAGTAAATAAGATTATTGTTTATGCCAACTAGTGGCTTAGTAGACAAGATAATACTCTTGGCCACCAAAGGGAAGATGATTCGGAATTGGTAATTTTGAAGGTTTATTTCTAAGCATGTGTTTGTGTTTTTGTTTATAAGAAGCTTGAATTTTAGCTTTTCATTGAGAATAGTTCCAGGTAAAGTGTGGTAATACAAAACAAAATGAGTTGAAGAATAAATTAAATGGATAAAGACATATGTAAAGAGATATATACATAAGAGATAATTTAAAGAGATAATTTAAAGTGGTAACACACTTGATTCTCTGTGTTGCTCCGCTTAGGCTGTAAGTCACCCAAATCTTAGTTTTCATTATCAATAGCTTGGGACTATGCTGGTAAGTGTAACACGTCTTAAATATAATGTGCATTAGTGACACCCATCTCATAGGATTGTTTTAACTCTCCAATAAGGCCATAGCTGTAAAGGCTTAGAGTAAAGCTCAACATACAGTAAGTATTCAATAAATGTAAGCTTTTGAAATTCCATCCTCCAATCGATCTGAGAACACAGACATCGGTATAGTAACATTTTTTCTTTTGTTCTTCTCCCATAGCCAGCCCAAAGAATACTGAGAGAACCATGGTGGCCATTCAGCCGTAAATCAAGCCATCCACCAGTAGCCATAAAGTCCATCCTACTTAACTCTTTCCATGGGACTTTTGCCTCTTCCTTGGATGCTGTGTGTAACAGTGTCCGATGCTGTTAATGCTACCCACCACTCTGACTGAGTTTCCATAATGAGCGATACAGCTTCACCTGGAAAATATCCATCTTTACTTGGAGACAGGTGGATCTAAAATTAGTTTAAAAAAAGAAAGCATCTTAGTGTGAGATTAAATAGTAGTCACTCAGGAGGAGTCCAGACCGGGAACAAGTATGCGTGTCTCACCCGGAGCTGGTTGCCACATTTTTCTTCAATATTTAGGCAGAGTGAGTCAGACACTAACTCTGTTGTCAGCTCTCCTGTGATGATGTAATAGACCAGGAGATGAGCTGTAGGAACCATGTCCTGAGTCACAGTAAAGTTTAAAATTTGGGAAGATGAAGCTGGGATTCTCTTCTCTGTGCCAAAGTGTACAATTTTCCCCTTAGATGAAATCTAAAAATACATAACAAGAAATAAGCATCAGATTGGGCTCAAAATTGGGGTAGAAATTGTGTAGGGAGGAAAAGAATTTAATGTTCATCATTCTTTACTATGCACCAGATATACACACATAACATGTTCAATCTTCAAAATTTTGTTGTGGCTTGACTCACTGATTTCAGTATTATGGAAACTGAAGGTCATAGATGTGGACCAAGAAAGTGATAGAATAGGAATTAGAATCTTGATTTCGTTGACCCAAGCTCCCAGCTTTCTTTGATATATTATTCTGACATCCTTCCTGGTTTGTATTTTAAGTAGCAGTGAACAAAGTTTAGATTCACTATTTCTATTCCTGAGCTCAAGACTTGAATTCTTCCCTTTGCAAATAAGGCATATTCTTAAGGACCATTGGGAAGGCCAGCAGCCTGCTGTTTACTAATGCTTTGATTAGTCATAAAATATTCCTGGGGTCACTGACCAGTCTGGAGACTGAATGAAGGTTTTGATCAAACCTTTGGTATCATGTTGTGGAAAGAATATTGATTTAGGAGTCAGAAGAGCTTCAACAAAATCCTAAACCTACCTGCCAGTACGTAGGAGCATGGAAAGTTATTCAGCCTTTCCTGTGTATTCTGTTGTCTGCTGAACCAAAAAATTGTCATGAAGCTTTTGTTGTGAGTGTGCTTTATAAACTAGAACATACTACATTTCATTCATTTACCCACTCAATATCAATTGTATCAGGTAAGAGGTCATTATAAGGACTATTTGTATAAGTGAAGAGAATGTTGCAAACAAGTAAGATATTATTGAACTTACCAAATAATTGTAGTGTGTGATTTTGTCAATATATGGACTTCTAGGGATAACAGTTATGCTCAGATGTTCTCCCACGAGCAAACTCTGGTAACTACTTGTCCGGCTAAGGGAAAGGAAACTTTGGCTGGGTGATGAGTAGGTCACTGCTTGATAGTCGATGCTGGCCTGATATTGTTCCAGAAGGTCTGGGACATCAGTTCTAACCTAAAAGAGATAGTACCAATGAATGAAAAACACTGATACCTAACTATGCATCAGTGATGATGATGGTGATGGTGGTTATGATAACTGCTAACACTTGTCTTGCATTTTTTAGTCCCAAGTCTGACTGTATGTGCTTGGGCCGGGGATTTAGCTCAGCGGCACAAGCACCTGCCTGGAAAACGTGAGGTTGTGAGTTTGATCCCTGGTACAAAAAAGCAAAAAAACAAACACAATGACAACTGATTCTATGTGCTTAACATGTATGAATACATCCATATCGCTGACAAATTTTCAGACTCTCCAACAGCTTCTGAAAATGTTAAGTTAGTCACTGCCTACAATCAAGTTGTTGAGTGACTACAGAAAGGTATTGGTTCAAAAATAATAAAAATAATTATGTGAATTTAGGCTAGTGTAGAAACTCTGGTGAAATGAAAGGAAAGAAAAGATCCTACATATAGAACTGACCTTCCTTCTCAAATGACATGCCAACTTACCAATTCATTTCTTAGCGCCAAAGGCTGGCAGAAGTTGGTATTTGAGGAGAGAAAAAAATGTAGAACATGATATGGCAATTATTTTTTCCCCTCAAAAGGCAAGTATATAGCACTATTTTTTAAATTGACAAATTAAAGTTGTATATAGTTATGGTGTGTAACATGATGTCTCGATATATGTATGCATTATGGAACATCTGACTCAAACTGGCTGACACCATACTACTTCGCATACTTATATTTTTATCATGAGAATACTTAAAGTTTATTTTCTTAGTAATTCCAAGTAATAATACATTATTATCAACTATAATCACACAGTGGTATTATATGATAGAGTTCCTTAATTTAAAATTTTTCTGTACAGGTGAAGATTTGTAACCTTAGAAGAAAATCTTCTCATTCCTCCTTCTGTCTTTGGTAATTATCATTCTATTCTTCACATCTATGAGTTTGGCTTTCTAGACACTATGTCTAAGCGAGATTATTTGATGTTATCTTTCTGTTCCTGGTATATTTCACTTGATGTGTAGTCCTCCCAGTTCACCCATGTTGTCACAAATGACAAGATTTTCTCCCACTGTAAGGCTAAATAGTATTCCATTGTGTGTGTATACCACATTTTCTTTATCCATCCACCCACTGATGGATACTTTGGTTGGTGTCATATCTTGGTTATTGCAAATAATGCTGGTATGAATATGAGGATGGTAATATGTCTTTGCAATCTTGATTTTCTTTCTTTTGGGTATATACATAGTAGTGGGATTGATGCACATGGTAGTTCTGTTTTTAATTTTTGAAAGAACCTCTGCATTATTTATGTTGTTTTCCATAAAGGGTGAATTATTTACATTTCCACTAATAATGTGCAAGGATTCCCTTTTCTTCTTATTGTTTTGAGCACTTCATTATCTTTCATTCTTAACTAATGATTCTAACGAATGTGGTGTAATAGCTCATTATGGTTTTCATTTGCACTTCCTTGAACATTAGGGATATTGACATTTTTCCATATAGTTTATTGACCATTTGTATGTCCTTTTTTTAGAAATGTCTATTTAAGTCCCTTACTCATATTTAATATTGGGATTTTTTTCTTGTTATTGAGTCGAATGCCTTATTTTTTTGGATCTAAACCCCTTATCAAGTATGTGGTTTGAAAATACTACTTCCTATTCTATATGTTATCATTTTGTTTTGTTGACTGTTTTCTTGGTTGTACAGGAATTTTCAGTTTAATACAATTTATTTACTTTTGTTTTTGTTAGTTGTACTTGGGTCATGTTTTAAAAACCCACCATCTAGACCAATAACTGATTTTTGAATGTTGACTTATTAATACTCCAGCTTCATTAGAGTCTTTTATTAGTTCTAATACTTTTTTGTGGAGTCTTTGGGGTTTTCATCAAATAGTAATGTTATCTACAAATAGAGACAATTTAATTTTTCACTCTCATTTAGATGCCTTTTATTTCTTTTTCTAGTCTAACTCCTGTGATGGACTCCCTAAACTATGTTAATTACAAGTAGAGAAAGACATTCATCCTTTGTTCCTTATCATAGAGAAAAAGCCTTTACCTTTTCACCATTAAGTATGATGTTAGCTGGGGGCTTGCCATATGTGCTCTTTGTTGTATTAAGTTACAGTCCATCTACATCTGATCTGTGAAGAGCTGTAACATGAAAGGATGCTGGATTTTGTCAAATGCTTTTTCTGCATCTGTAGAGATAATTACGTGATTTTTGACCTTTATTGTGTTAGGGTGCTATATTACACTTACTGATTATTGTACATTGAACTATCCTTGCATCCCAGGACAAATTCTGCTTGATTATGGTAAATGATCTTTTTGACATGCTGTTGAATTTGATTTGCTAGTATTTTGCTGAGGATTTTTGCATTTCTGTTTTTCACAGATACTGTCTTGTAATTTTCTCTTCTTGTGCTGGCTTTAGTATCAGGGTAACGTTGGCCTCAAAATAAGTGTAAAGTAATTATTTTTGAATTCTTTATCAGGCAATTCATTCAAGTCTATTTCTTTAGGGTCAGTTACTAGAATATTTTTGTGGGTTCTTTTGATAGCATTAGGCTTCCTTGGTTTTTCATGGGGTTTTGTTTTGTTGCCTTGCATTGATGCCTATACATTTGATGGAGCAATTATCTGGTTGTGTGGTCTAATTTTGGATCTAGTGAGGGCAGGTGATATCATCACTGGTGTAACTTATAAGGGTCCATAAGAGCCAGTGCTCTAGGTATCTACAACTGCAGAGGAGGTTGTTAAGGGTTTCAGCATTTAAGGCTGCTGAAATCTTCCAGATATCTTATCCTCCTGCCAGGAAAGTTGTGGCCCTGGGGGTTCCCCTTGGTGCCAGCTCCAACCCACAGTCAGTGGCAGTGGCACCGTCATTTTATGCAATGCCTGCAGGGAGGCAGCAGATCTTAGGAATGGAGCACAAACTTACAAGTTGATGAAAATAAAAGTTGCGAATGAAAACAGAGGTGAGTGATTTCAGCACCTCTTAGCAGAAAGATAGGGAAATTTTGAGGAGTAGAAACAAGGTCTATTCTTGAAGTCAGTGTGCTAAGTATAGGTCCCTTTTATGAACATATGTTCCATGCTTTTCCACCTTTTGAACAAGAGGGTGAAACTATCTGTGTTTCATTTGAAGCTGAAGGATTCAATGGTATTTGCCGACAATTCACATCTTTGTTTAAGCTCGGAAAGGGATATATCATGCCTTCGCTCAAGCAATATTTACTAAGATGTATAAAGAACTATTCTAGCTCTTAAGGACTAAAAGGTGAACAAGAGAGACATAGCTCTTGTCTTTGAGAAACCCAAAATCTGTGAGACAGAGTTGGGGTATGAAGTATCTACCCCATGAGCAGAGGGCAGTTATAGAAGATTCCTTGGAGGATAGAGTTAAAAGTTAACCTCCAAACAAGTAAGAGTTAGGGAATTAAAAACTGCAGAATTGTCCCTGGCAGGAAGTTCAAAGTCCTTGTGGCAATAGAAATCAGGGTATTAGAAAGCTGGCACTATCCAGGATGTGAGAATTAGGGGTTTGATGGGAAGAGTCATGGGCAGTCAGTTTGTAGAGCTGAGCAGAAGTAAGGTTAATCAAAATGAGATTTGTGTCTCAGAATGATCACCCCATCCCCCTTTCCACAATACAGGGAGAGACTAGGAGGATACTAGGAACCGGGTGGCTGTTGGGGGATTCACTGAAATAGGGCACTCAGGAGGAGTCCAGGTTTGAGGTTGGAAAGCAACTCTGAATTTTGGACAAAGTAGTGCTTTTGCTTCTTTGAACCATTCAAGAAAAAATATGCAAAAGCAGTGTCTGTAAGCCTCTTGAATCTTCAGCATGATGGATGGGAGTGGATGGAATTGCCAAGGAAATATATAAAATAAGAAAGAACGTGTCACTTGAGAAGAGAGGGTCAGGGTAGATCCCTGAAAATCACCTTCTTTTGGAAGGTAAACAGGGATTACTGGTTCAAAATGGAGGGTATAAAGAGCAAAGGGGAAAAAATGAAAAGGAAAGAAATGTGGGGAAATAAAGGCCACAATAGACTGTTTAAGAAAAAATAATAGTGAACTGTTCCAAATGTCTCAGAAAAGTCGAGAAAGATAAGGACTGAAAAATATTTGATGGTATTAGCAAGCGGTTCATGAGTAACCCAGATAAGAGTACTGTCAGAGGATTCAGAGGGGCAGAAGTCAGATCTCAGTAGTTTGAGGACCTCGAAAGGGGAAAGCATGTAGGTGATTTTTTTTTAGAGGAGCTGCAATGTAAAGTGAGGGAGAGACACTGTTAGCTGGAAACAATGGATATGAAAATACTCTGTTAGTGTTCTTATAATCCAGTGGCTCTTCTTGTTTTAGACTTTCCAGCTTTAGTCTTGCACTTAGCATAAGAAGAAAAAACACCCTAATACAAAATAGACGAACCTAGATCCTTTATGAAATGGCCAGTACACTAAATTATATTTTCCGTGCTCAGAAAATGTTTCTAAAGAGTTGACTGGACTTATTCATAAAATCTTCTCCACCTCTCCACTACAATCACTACCATGCAGACTGAGGCAATGTTAGAAAGTGCAACAAATATGAATTCTACTCACGTGAAACTCCAGAGCTGTCACATCTGTGGGAATGTTAACCATAAATGAAGCTATACCATCCTGATAATTTGTTGTACTTTTCTTTGGATCCAGATCTCTTTTTTCTTGAGTTTTATCCACTATTTTTGCTTTCAAGATTACTGAAATCCCTCCTACAAAATGGGCAAAACCATCCTTTACCTGCACCTGTCGGGATTGAATCCATTGCAATGGTTAATATTTATTCTGTTACAACAGGTAAATCCTAAGATAATTCCTTCCTTCATTCCCAAGCACGAACTTGGTAGGATTTAATTCAGCAGATAAATGTGGTTATTTTAATGCTATGTTTTCACCACTCCAGGCAAATATGATACAAATAACATTTAACTTGATTCAATAATGGATATCGAATGTTAAATAAAAGCAGAGTTCTGTGCTATGTACCTGTGCTTAAGACACAGGTTGGGTGAAATTATTACCAGGAATGGATCTGAGCTATTGTTTTATGTCGTACACTTGCTCATTACCTTGTCCTATTCCTCAGAACCCATATTTCACTTTGCCATTTAAATGCCTGCACTGCAGGTCATGGAGAAGCAAAATCTCTCTGAGATTCTTTTCTTCTGTTCTTCCACAGATGAAGTAACCCACCAGTAAATGAGGAAATGCAATCATCTGAGATTTTCTAATCATCTAACCTTGATAAAATATGGAATTCCAGGCTTCAAAGAAAGAGAAGTAGCAACCAAATCCAGTGTGTAGGGAGATGGGCCATATTTGACATCACTTCCTTTGGTTTCTTTGAAGAGGCTATCTACCGGAATAACATTCATTGCTTTGAGAATGTGGACAAACACACATTAGTACAATGACCTTGGTGAGTACCCATTCTGTTCCCATGTGGTTTTTCCTTTCTTTTCTATTTTTTTCTTTTTCTTTTTTCTTTTTGGATAAGTACAAGCCAATCATTCATTCCTTGGTCAAAATTAAAATTATTAACTCATGTTGGATGATTTGTGTGCACCTCTGTGAACTAGTAAAGTGTAGTTCACAGGTGTTAATAAGATGCCCATATGTCTGTTTCAACTAACTTCCTGTTCCAGACCACTTATCAGATAATTTATCCCACTTTTTTCTTCACGTAACCAGATCAAAACCTCATGAAGCCAATAAATTGACAAGAACAGAGTCATGTGAAACAGATGGCTCTTATCTGTTTCACATGACTCTGTTCACAACTAGTATGGTAAAAAGATGTGTGTTAAACTTTGATAATATTTAGCCCAATACCCAAATGGCTCAGGGATAATATCATAAGGTGAATAACTTTGCAGTCTTATTTATTTGTTACAAGTAAAATTTTCTGGTACCAGCATTACCCATAATTTTTAATACAATAAAAAGCTATCTTAAGTGCATAGGGCTAGGGGATCATCACCGCAGAAAGATGTACCTCCTGAGCACTTTGCCTACATGGTGCTGGTGGATGATATTTTGATCAGCCATACCTGCATTTGCCCAACTTTACACCACTGATAAATTGCAGATTTTTTCAAACTTTGAGATTAGAAAGAACCTTAAGAAATAAATTCAAAAAAACTAAATAAAAAAGAAAGAAAGAAAGAAATTCATGGATGAGTTTAGGAATCCACCCTTAGTTTCTTGAGAACCAGAATGCTGCCTGTGGTAGTTAGCTTTTCATCACTGTGGGGCAATACCTGAGAGCGGCAACTTTAAAAGGAAAGATTAATTGTAGCTCACAGTTTTAGAGGTTTCAGTCTATGGCAAGCTGACTTCATTGCTTTGAGGTTTGTGGTGAGTCAGAAAAATCATCACGGCAGGGCATTGCAGACAAAAACTGTTCAGAAAGAACTTAAGAATGTGTTAGTGGACTTTCTCTTACACTTTCTTTGCGTCCAGATTCCCATTCTATTAGTTGGTGTGAGCACGTTCATGACAAGGGTCCCTTATGAGTTTGCTGTCCCATATGGCAACTGTCTCAGGAAATACCCTCACAGACACACTCAGATGTGTGGTGTACTAATTTCCTACATGTTTTTTTAATCCAGTCCCAAGGTCCATGATTAACCATCATGTTACCTTTGAACCCCAAACTCAGGACTGTTTTCCATCAGCCCTAAAAATCAATGCTGTACTGGCAAATGACTATATTTGGGAAAACACTTATTTTGGAAATGTTTGTATTAGTTGTGCCTAATAATTAACTTATAAAAACTCCCATTCATTTCTCATAAGAACTTTCTAGAGAGTCATTTTGTATAGAAAGCTGTCATTAAGCTGTGTACACCATGTTTTCTGCCTATCAGATGAAGAAGAAAAAAGATATTTCTAATTAGGAAATAAAAGCAAAGCACAAGGAAAGTTTTTAAATACTTGACAGGTTAAATCTACACCAATAAAATACCCTCTGAGTCAATGGAACTCCCATTTGGAGTTTCTTATTAGCTCTCACGGGCACTGTGCACAGTGCAAAGTCATTGTCTGCTTTTATGGTACACACTAGAGGGCACTTTTCTCTGACACAAAGAGAAGCAGCTAGAACAGTGAGACACTTGCTTTGCTCTTCTATAGCCAGGTTCGCTGTTCCTAACCTGGTCACCCTCGAGCCAAGTCTCTTCTTTCTTCAAGTGCAGCCTTCTCCCATTGGGCTGAGCAGTCTGCAGAACCATGCATGGTAAATAAGATTGGGAAGTCTACCATCACTTTTTGATTGAACATAAGGAAAACGATAGGCCTGTATAGTCAAAAAGGTATTGCTTGTGATCATAGAGATGGAAGGCTAAAACTTCTCTCCACTCCAATTCTCATCTTTCTATGAATGCTGTTTTCTGCGGCTAATAACAAGAGTAAACCTTTCCTAGAGGAGAGTTTGAAATTTGTGTTCATATTTGTGACACGGAATGGAAAAGAATTGCTAAACACAAGAGAACACACGAGAGATGCTAAAGAAGCAAGATATTTCCAATTTAGTAGCCTTTTATCACACTCTTATTGTATGTAAGGCATCAAGGAGAAAGTTCACACAGAAAAGCATGATGAGGATTTGTCCTTATAGACCTCATACTCTGACAGTAGCACAAGTGTTTTAATACAGACTAGGGCTTCAGAAGAAGAGAGATGAAATCAATCACTGGACAGTTACAAGGATTCCCAGGGGTATCGATGATAACTACGATAGAGGGAAGGACACTGATGTCAGCGAGGTTCATCAAACCCACTATAACAAACTGGTTCAAATTTAACTAGTTAGTAGTGCTTGACTGAGACTGGCAGAGCTAAGGTAAGTATTTTTATTCTCATGGATGATGGAGAAAATTGAGTCCCAGAGGGATGAAAAAAACTTGTCTCACTTCCCAGAGTTTTTACGTTCTTGATGAGATAGTGGTGAACTGAACATAACTGGTCCCTTTGTAGGAGTCCACACCAAGGCAGGGACTGAAACATGGTGCAGCTACGACAGGGACCTATTCCCTGCTGCCTTTCTTAGCAAATGAGGCAACAATGCATCTGCCCTGCATGTACTGGAGGTGTATTGTTTTCTTATCAACTTCATATTTGCCTTTAGAGATAAGGAAGGATACGAACTTTCCCTATGTAATAGAAAGCAGGCCAGCCAGTGTTCCCATTCAAAGGCAATGTTACATAGCTCATCCGCAAAGTGGGATTTTGGGGTCCAGTACAATCAAATTCATTGCAGCCCCAACAGTTAACTTAAATAAACTAGGCCTCAAATAAGAAAGACATGACTAGTTTCATGTATTTTTGATATCTGAGCAATGTAGTCACCTAAATAGCTACCATGCTATTCAATCTTTGGAGTTATTTGCATATGAGATTTTATGAAAAAAGCAAGATTAGAATCAGCAACTACACTTCAGGCAAATCTGCTAGAATCCTCTTCCTAGGACCTTGGCACTGATTACAGGATTTATTTATTGTTTTTTTTTACACTGAGCCACAATCTCAGTCAAGCACTACCAATTAGTTAAGTTCAACTTGAAATGAAGTTGGTTGGCCATTCTGGAGGCACATGAATCTGAAAATTAGAAAGTTTCTTACCTACCTCTTACAGAAATCTTGAAATTCTCCAAGTTTTTATGCTAATGAAGTAATTTTCTGGTCCTAGTAAGACAGACAAGTGCGGGTTTGTCAAATGTACACCTAAGCGAAAAATAAACATGCAAAAATGGTACAGTGGAAACTAGAACTACATTTCAAGCAAGAAACATTTTGTTACAGTGGGTTAGATGAACCTCGTTGACCTCAGTACCCTTCCCTCCATTGTGGGCATCATCAGTACACCTGGGAATCCTTGTAACTGTCCAGTGACTGATCTCATCTCTCTTCTTCTGAAGTCCTAGTCTGTATTAAACCACTTGTGCTACTGTCAGAGTACGAGGTCTATAAGGACAAATCCTCATCATGCTTTTCTGTGTGAACTTTCTCCTCAATGCTTTACATATAGTTAGAGTGTGATAAAAGGCTACTAAATTGGAAATATCTTGCTTCTTTAGCATCTCTCATGTGTTCTCTTGTGTTTAGCAATTCTCTTCCATTCCGTGTCACAAATATGAACACAAATTTTAAACTCTCCTCCAGGAAAGGTTTACTCTTGTTATTAGCCACAGAAAACAGCATTCATAGAAAGATGAGAATTGGAGTGGAGAAAAGTTTTAGCCTTCCATCTCTATGATCACAAGCAATACCTTTTTGACTATACAGGCCTATCGTTTTCCTTATGTTCAATCAAGAAGTGATGGTAGACTTCCCAATCTTATTTACCATGCATGGTTCTGCAGACGGCTCAGCCCAGTGGGAGAAGGTTGCACTTGAAGAAAGAAGAGAGACTTGGCTCGAGGGTGACCAGGTCAGGAACAGCGAACCTGGCTATAGAAGAGCAAAGCAAGTGTCTCGCTGTTCTGGCTGCTTCTTTTTGTGTCAGAGAGAAGTGCCCTCTAGTGTGTACCATAAAAGCAGACAAGGACTTTGCACTATGCACAGAGTTCAGGAGAGTTCATAAGAAACTCCAAATGCGAGTTCCATTGGTACAGAGGGTATTTCATTTCTGATAGGCAGAAAACATAGTGCACATAGCTTAATGATAGCTTTCCATACAAAATGACACTCTAGAAAGTTCTTATGAGAAATGAATGGGAGTTTTTATAAATTAATTATTAGCACAATTAATACAAGCATTTCCAAAATAAGTGTTTTCCCAAACATAGTCCTTTGCCAACACAGCATTGATTTTTAGGGCTGATAGAAAACAGTCCTGAGTTTGGGGTTCAAAGGTAACATGATGGTTAATCTTTTTTTTTTTTTTTTTTGGCTTTTTGAGACAGGGTCTCACTATGCAGTTCAGGTTGACCTTTAGCTCACTTTGTAGCCCAGGCTGGTCTCAAACCCACAACAATCCTCCTGCCTCAGCCTCCCGAGTGCTGGGGCTAAAGGTGTGCACCACCACACCCGGGGCATGACAGTTAATCTTGATGGACCTCAAGACTGGATTAAAAGGCACCTAGGAAATTAGTGCACCATACTTTTGGGTATATTTCCAGAGACAATTGTCATACGAGACACCAAACTCATAAAGGACATTTGCCATGAATACCATCTAGTAGTGAGACAAACGTGTAAGAGGAAGTCCACTAACACATTCTTGTGCTCTCTCTGAACAGCTTTCATTCACCATGCCTTTCTGCAATGATTTTTCTGACTCACCACAAACCTCAAAGCATTGAAGCCAGCTGACCATAGACTGAAACCTCTAAAGCTGTAAGCCACAATAAACCTTTCCTTTTTAAAGCTGTTGTTCTCAAGTGTTTCAGTGCAGTAACAGAATGCTAACTAAGACAAGTAGCATTCTGATTCTTGGTCTAGACCAAGTGATTGTGAGAACTTGGACAATGGGAACAGTTTAGACAATCTCTAGCAACGTCAGAGAAGCTTGGGTCATACATAGAAGGATATTACTTAACCTTGCCCTGTTACTGATGTGACCACCTCCACAACCATGAGGAAAAAGCACGGCACAGAGTTCAGTGACTACATGGAGGTGAACCAGATGAACAGAACCAGGACTTCAGCTTTCTCACTCCCAGTCTACCTCTATCTACCCTAACTGTATTTTTACTGAATTTTTACTCTACAAAGTCATTCAGAACTGTTTTTAAAAACATGTAGCAAGAACTTCAATAATTTATTAGAAATTACCAGAGCTTTTCATTTCAAAAGATGTAGTTCCTCTTGTTGTAAAGTCCTTATCATATTTAGCTTTAATTGTCCAAAAGCCATATCTGTAAAAGCAACACATTTAAAATGCACATATCATCAATAACGTATCTTTAATTTACCTAATGATTGTAGTTACTTAGTGTGGACCAAGGACTAACTGCTCTACATGTGTGAGTTCATTCAATACTCATCAAAATACATAGGCTAAGTTCTATTATTATGCATATATTATCATTAAAAAACTGAGATCCAGATAGATGAAGTAACTTTCCTGGGGACGAATAGCCGGTAGGTGGTGCAGCTGGCATTTAAATTTGGTCATTTTGACTGTAAAACCCCTGACAACACTTCATGTTTCGATGACCCTAACAGCAACTTCAGTTTTCTGCCAATTCTATTTAATATATCATAAAATTATAAGCAAAAGTATACATTTTAGGAAAAATCTAAATGCCTGAAATTATTTTCATATTACTGATTCTTTCTCTAGTAGACCAGAGTGCTGTATATATTTAACTGGAAAATATTTTTAAATTATCAATATTTAAGTGTTGATTATTCAATTGATGAACCAAACTTATGAGCTTAATCATATTAAGAACTAGAATATATTATAAAGTTTGCTAGAAAATCAGGACCACATTTTCAGAAATATTGATCAGGTTAAACTTACTTAAATGATACAAATACATAATTATAGAGTGTTTACAGCTCAAGGCCAGTATGTCACTATTTTTAGGGGGCAGTATGGTAGAAGCCAAGAACAAAGATGCTCTTTGCCCTCCAAGAGTTCAGGGCTATCATTTCTGTCCCCCTCCTATTTAATGGTTGTATGATCTTTAGTTTACTTATCTCAAAAATGTGATATATACAAGACAGATAGCTATACTACTAATCTGCTACTTCATCCAAAAGAATAGTTTGTGTTTTTGTTGTTTGACTGTTTGACCATTTTTTTCGTGCCTAATTCTTGTAACCTGAACAACTACTTCTAAGATAACAATATGAAATATATTAATTAGTGATAATTTCCTACTATTTTTTGAAATTCTATCTATCCTTTTTCCTGTTTTGCTTTTTAAAATTAAAAAAAATGAGAATGATAGACCAGCAGAGTGCTTATCACATAGTAGAAGATCCATAAATGCCAGTTTCCTTAAATTATTAAAGTGTTATGCTTGCAAGGCATTATGCATCATATAAGTCTGAAATCATATTTCAAAATATCATCCTACCTCTAGAAATTTTAATTAAAATGACAAAGGAAGTTCCAAATTCTCTAAGAAATATGAAATGTAGACTAGTGGCCATCTTTTCTCCTCTTTCCTTTTTTTTTTTTTTTTTTTTGCTTTTGTTTTTGTTTTTGTTTTTCCATTTGCTCTCCCCATTTTCCAGGCAGGATCTGCATCCCCACCGTGTCTGTTGCCTAGACTTTTTGCGGAAGACTAAAACTTGGTAGGGCTTGGTAGTCATCTTGGTGCTGGTAGTAGGAAGTATTGTATCAAGCCTCTGCCTTGATGCAGAAGAGTTCAAGCAGGACTGGGGGTATAGCTCAGTGGCATAGTGCCTGCCTGGCAAGTGCAAGGTCATGAGTTCAATTCCTGATCCCCTCCCCCCGCAAAAAAACAAACAAACAAACAAAAAACAAACGAACAGAAAAAAAGCACTTAAGAAGATTCCACCTTCCCTGAGGTTAGGACTCTTGCTGGACCTAATAAGAATAGCTAAAACCAAATTTTCTTTCATTGGCACCTTTCTGTTACATATAAATGACTCATTTGACTATTCAGTAGCCCCCAGGTATCTCCACTGTTTTTAACAGCAACTTAACCAACAAATAATTGAAAATACTTAGGATTAGATAGGAACATGATGGCAGGAAAAGCGAGAATCCCAGTGTTACTTTTTTCTTCTGCCTGGGCAACTGTCGACCCTTCTGGGTTCTTTGAGTGAAAAGAAAAACAAAAATTAAGTTTAATCTTTTCTTAACAGCTTAGAAATACAGAAGCTACACATAAGCATAATATGTGCTCAATAGTTCTTATAGAGATATACACTAACATATTCTAAGATATGTTAGCACATGCAAAATTGGTCTAGTGTTGAGGCAAGACTCGCGATGGTCAGGCCTGTTAACAAAGATGACTGTCAACAGTACAAAGGCGTATTTTAAACAGGCACAAATAGAACTATAAATATTTAAGAAAATGTTAAACTCCTAGCAAGTCTGTTCCCCATAACCCTACTTCTTGAACAGGACTTCTACAGTGATAGTCCTCAACACCATTTTCATAATTTCGCTGCATGGCCAAAGGCTCCCTTGGGTCCCTGTTATCTTTGATATCGAACCTGAACACATGTGGACCTGCCACAGCACTCATCTCTCACGTGTTCCATGTCTGTCCTCCATATGGAAGTCTAACAGGCAAATAGCAGAATCCGTGAGGCCGGACATTCATCTTTATGACAGGTTCACTAGGTCCTGCCTGTCTCACTATGACTCCTCAAACACAGACCGTGACAGTTCACCAAATCTGCCACTGTCCACCCCTAAAGTACTCTAGGTTGGTTAGTTACAGCTACACCACTGTTACTGTCAACTCTATGACTTGCCATCCTACTTCTTCTGGCTCTAAACTTGTGTGTGTGTGTGTGTGTGTGTGTGTTACTGGAGATCAAACCAGGGGCATTCTATCACTCAGGTACATCCCCAGTTGTTTTTACTTTGAGACAGAGTCTCACTAAGTTGTTTAGAAGAGACTCGAACTTGCAATCCTCCTGTTTAACCTCCCTCAGGACTGGGATTACAGAAATTTGACACCAGCTCAACCTCTACTCTTCTGCACACTAGCTTCTCTCTATCAAATCCTCTCCATAGTTTCCTCTAAGTCCCAGTTGAGAATGCACCCTTGTCCTTTAGCAATTCTCTCCAGGGCGTGGCACTTCATTGTTAGCATTGCCTCCCTTTCAAGTTGGCTTGCTATAGTAGGTTTTACATCACTCCTTACTTGGCTTGCTATATATTATGTATGCTGGTGCAGTCTTCCAAATTTACATGCTCATAGAGGGACATCATAATCCCCAGAAGTTAAAGTACCAAGGCTCTGGAGATAAACTTGGGTTTAAATCCTGATTCAGCTAACTATTATCAGTAAGATGTCAGTTGATGTTTAATTTTTTTAACTCTTTGTGTTCTGTTCTGTAAAATACGGAAATGATATTGATTCTTTATGGTTGTTATGACAACATAACACATGTCTGCCTTGCAGGGTCATAAGTATCTCATTTTATGTTTCCACCACCCTTGCCACATGTGCCCTTGCTCACAGATAACAAGAGGATTCAAACTCATCAGCTGATTCCCTTCAGAGATGGGCCATCCAAAGGTGTTCTTTAGTAGAGTCATTAAATGTTTCAACATTTAATTTATGCACAAAAATTATTAACTAAGATCAGAAGAGTATAAAATTACCAGATTCTACTCACAATAGATGGTGAATAAATGCTTCCTGCAATTTAATATTGAATAACTTAAAGTCAGATATGATAATGAAAATTTTTCATTTAAATAATGGAAATGCCAGGGTTAAATTTTGATTTAGAGTAATGGTATACTCACTATAAGTGTTAAAGTAACTTCTCTTGGAGATGGTTTGAGGTCTTTATCCAATGAGTAAACTCTAACTTTAACTGTAAGACAAATTGCTACTGTTAGGAACTCCATTCAACTCTAAATGATCTGACAATACTATTTGTAACTCTTTAATACAAGGTCCACGAAATTTAAGGTAAAAGTAAGAAATCTCTAAACATAAAATTCAAACTTAAAACCTCATGTTGTGATGATGGAATTTAGCTTTTATTAAAGTTGGGAAAAATTATTTCCTAAAGAAAATTCATGAATAGCTTTTTAAAAATATTTCTTTTTATGCACTTAAAATATGAATCAACATATTAAGACCTATTTTTGCTCGACCTTTTGTATTTTTAACTCACTGCTAGTCAAGAGAAACTTCAGCTCCCTAGTATCTGAAATTATCACAAAATATAGGTGAAAGTAAATTGCATCGACATCATCCAGTCAATGAAGTGTTCTCTAACTCACAAGGGAGATGCAAGCAAAGATCCGCATATCTAAAGGTATGAGTAATCTTTTCCTCTTTCCTTTTCTCTTTCCGCCTTTTCCCTTCCCAATTACTTTCGCTCTTTGAGCTGTTTTTTACCCTTACGTAGTATTTATTATAGATTTTGGATCATATATACTTTTCCGTTTCTTACACTAGGGAGACAATACGGTATTTACACATGTGGGTTTGATTTATCTCACTTATGAGTAAGATATAAGCCTGTATATATGTATATGTAAGATAACTAAAATGAACACACTGCTGAATATATTCGTTATTGAGAAAGAACAATTAACACTCGTATGGTTAGATTAATTTTACATGTCTATGTCTGTTAATGTAAATAACCATTTTAAAGATAACGATACACAATATTGCAACCATTGTCAAGTTTCTATCATCCGGTTTTGTAAACCTGCAATGTTACTGTTGTGTATTTACTCTAGTCGTTTGTTTGTCTCTTTTGCTTGCTGTCTTTGTTATATATGTCTTTTTTTCTTTTTTTTCTTTGCTTAAATAAAAAAAATAAAGGTATGTTTAAGTATTTGAGCACTCGGAAGGACGAAAACTTCTTTTTTTTTTTTTTTTTTGCGGCACCGGGGATTGAACTCACAACCTCACGCCTGCCAGGGCAGGCGCTTAAGGCACTGAGCCAAACTCCCGGCCCTGGTTTTTCGAGGCAGGGTCGCACTATGTAGCTCAGGCCGGCCTTGTGCTCGCGAAACTTCTTTTAAGACACACAGTCTTCCTCTGAGCAGATACCAAGAGATGACTCTAATCCTGGCTCAGGCCAGGTGCTGGCAGGGACTCTGTCCTGTCCTGTTGCTAAAATTGTGGAGGGGATCTCCAGCTTATCTCACCTATTAGCATCACCACCCTTCACCATCATAGTCAATCCTCACTCATCAAATGCTCTCACGCTCATTATATCCCGAATAGCTGGCACTTTCTTTCCTCGCTGAGTCAATTTGTAAGAAGGGATCTACTGAAAGAAGACTGAAACATCCAAATAAAACATAAAATGACAGATATTACCAGGAAAACTTGGCAGTTTATTTCACGATGTTCAATTTTAATATAAAAGTGAAATATTTGTAAGACCTGCTAATGGGGATTTTTAAAGTTAAAATTCAGACTCTTTATCAAGTGTGACTTCTACAATGCATCCTCTTGTTCTGCACCTCGCCTGCTCTCCATCAAGATTTCTCCAAGCTTTCCTTGGTTAAAAAAACAAATCTGAAAGAAGCCTCAGCATCACTCTAGAAAAAGTTTTCTAATTCTACCTTAAAAAGTCCTGTATTTTCTTATTCTTTGTTTCTATAATTTACTATTCAATCTTCAGTTTATTAACTCTTTATTTTTGTGTATGATATAAAGTAAAATTTTATTTTCATTTTTTTCCCAGAAGACAAGCTATGTGCCCCCAAATATTCACAAGATCATCCCACTTTTCCCCAGTGGAATGAAATTCTGTTATTATTATACCTGACTGGTTCGGATTATAAACAGATTTGTCCGTCTGAATAAAAAGAAATCCATTGTCATAGCGTAGTGGGATTTTTATTTCTTCTGAAAAATGGATTGATGCAACTTCTAAATGTACATGTGAAACTGCATTTGGCCTTCCAGATGAATCTTTTGGCTGTATCTATTTAAAGAAAATTAATGGAAAATAAATAAATAAATAAAAAAGTTAATGGAAAAATATTATACAATAATCTTAAAAATAAAGCAGTGCTTTTTAGATATCTATGCTAATAATTTGATTATTTATATCTAATAAACATAGATATTCTGAAAAATTAATACAGTAACTTTTTCAAGAATACATCTGTATTTTAGTTTCTTATAAAATTTAGTTTGAAATGTAGACTTTCAAAATTTAGCCAATTCAGTGTCTCTTAAAAATGATAATCACTGAAAAAATAAATTTCTATTAGACAAAATGACAAAAGGCATTAAGAAAAGATCAAATATTTAAAAGCTCATCAGTAATAAAGGCATAAGAGAATAGAGGTGGGAGATTTATGTCAAGCAGACAGCGAACTAAATGACTTGTCACTTGGTGAGATGAATGAATAAAATATTATTCATATTTGTAATAATATTTGGATTTGTTTTACTAATGTTTTTTGTGTCCGTTCGTCATAGTATAATTAGTTTACTACCTTATTCAAATATATTGCATTAAGTCAGCATAGTTTATAATAATAAATATTTCTCCAATTTTCCTTAAACATTGCTCACAAATTTGAAAGAAAACTAGTTTGGTCCAAGTACAAAGAAAAAGTGTAAAAAGTCTATGATGGATACATATTTTAGGATAAAAACAATTATTTTTTAAACAGTGCAAAGTAATATATAGTTTTGGAAAATAGTTGTTCAGAATGTTTCCATTCATTTTCCTAAAATTTTGCAATTCCATGTTTACATGTATATTTGTGTCTATATGTGTGCATATAGGTTTGATCTTAATATTATATAAAGTTTAAGTATATAAATTGTATCTTCTTAGTATTCACCATACAATTTTGATCCAATTACATATGTTAACTGATTTACTTTTCAACTGGTGTCACCAAGTATTTTCATTTTAATAGTCATTATCTATTTTACTCAAGATTTTCACAATTCCTTAATTGCCTCCAAATCAAAAACAGATTCTCCATTCACTAGTTACCATAAATACGAATGTAATGACATCTCAGATCATCTAGTCACCTCACAAGAGTATGATATATCACATTTTTATTCACACATATAAAATGGGTCAGTAGACCATCTATTTGTAATTTTACAAAGAAACATTATCCATGTAAAACAAAATATAAGAAAAATACCTACAGTTAAGTTTGCAGAGTTTTGAAATTTATTTTCTGGAGATAAATCAATTCGGTCCCAAGAATATGTAAAACTTTCGTCAGGATAACTTTTAATAGTAATGATCACAAAAAATGGTTCTGTATATCCATAAGCCTGAATTACTATGTTTTCTGAGGTTCCAAGATAGAATACTTTAGGTGCTGAGATAACATACCTGTTGAAACAGTAAAATTATATAGTCAATCTGTTAACAAAAGTTTTGATATTTTTACCTCAATGAACTGAAATGCATTGGTGACATGTCAAACTTAGCAACACATTTTTTATTTCTAAAAATTTTGTTAGCCTGGTGAAGACAGGATACTTTACAGAAAAGATGAGATTTCAAAAAGACAGATAGAAGTGATTTTAATCAATTTTATCCAGGAAATGTTTGCTAGAGCTCCCTATAAGAAGTGCAAATACAGATCATACTTCTGCTTTTTTGAATAACCCTCTTTCAAACAAAATACCTATCAAGAAGTTACTCTTCCCTGGGGGCAAATGTGAGAGGATTGGAAACACGGTATTAGGATATGAGTCATGCATAACTTACAAAGCATTTGTATTAAAACACAGATGAAGAGCAGTGGTTGCCACAGAAAAGGAGAAACTCACTTGGATGCCCCAGAAATCAAAAGTTAATTTCAACAGACATTGATTGAATTCTGCCTTCTATAAAATTACAGCTAAAATACATTTCAAATGAAAATGGCATCTTTCACTTACACTTGCTCCTGTCCCCAACTTCCTCCCAAGTAGAAAAAAAGACAAACTATGGTTAAAATGTCCATGGTGAGACTAACATAAGATCACTGGCACAACCTTTCTTGAAATTGTCCTGCTTTTTGTGAACTCAGCTTGAAGAATTTGTTTAAATTAGTCCTCAGGTTAATTATTAATGTCAAATAGTAGGATCACTGAGAGGGAAACCTTGGAATTTAAGTAACTTTTGAATGTCCATGGGTATTCAGGGATTCAAAGAGCAGAAACTTGATTTTGATACTTAACATGGAAAAGACACCCTCGTGTGAGTTTCTAGGGAAATGCCTACACAGACACAAAGAATTTGAAGGTTTATTTGGTCTTGGATGTTTTTAAGTGTAGTAGATGCAGTTGAGCCTATGACCAGATGTCCTTTACTAGGTCTGTACACCTGTCCTTCAGATGCTGAGTGTTAACTGTTAAGAAGTTTGCCAACTGCATACTTCTCCAGGCAATTCAGGTCAGCCATGGAAGGTTGCTTGCCCAGAAATGTATTAGAAGTTCCATCCTTCTAATATTATTCAACAAGCAATAACTGGACAGTTGTGAAGGTGTAACTGGCTAGGTCTCATGACTCAAAGTTCAACAACTTTGTGGTGCCATTCATGCTCCAGAGTCCACAATGTGATCAGTCTGAAGCTAGATCTCAATTGAAGCCACATCTTTGCTTAGCTTTTTTCATTTCATATTTGTGCTTTGTCACTGTTTATTGGTGTCTCTTGTGAGCAGTTTCTAAATAAACCACTTTCATGAGAATGTCTTTCTCTTTAAGGTTGTGCTAGGGAATCATTCAAAGAAACACCACAGGGGACTATCATCCTGTCCTCTGTGTGAAATATCTTATGTAGATAGAGAGATGGTTCTGACACTTCCTTGGAATGAGTCCTGTAGATCTTCTTTGGACAACATTTAAAATCCCAAGACAATTTCTCAAGTGCTGAGCTGCTCCTAGAACTAGAATTGAGCCATGAATGACCAGGACATAGGCAAGGAAGCTATGAAACCATTGTTGTCTTGAGTTCCTCCAGAACGTGCTCAACTACGTGCATGGACCTATACTGAACTATGAGTCTCTATGGCTGGTGACTAGAGTGATGGGTTTTGTAATTGCTCCTTTACCTTTTACTCTATCTAAACTGTAAGCTCCATGACAACAAATACAAGATCTAACATTTACAATGGTGTTACACCTTAGAACCTCTCACAGTGCTAAAAATACTAATTGTCAAAGGAGATGATGTTGAAAGGTAGGCTGAGGGCAGATTTTGAATTCTATGCTAAGGAATCTAGACTTTATTCTGTATGTGATGGGAAACTGAAAAGGGCATTTTGATTTTGCTATTCAGACCCTGAAGATGCTGCCACCTCTTTAAGACCTATTTGTGTTCTTTGTTTATCAAAAGGATAGAAAGCTAGTACATATTGTGGAAAGTATTAATCAAATTGTTTCCAAAATAAAAGGTAAACAGAAATGGATAAAAACTTGGGATGTCAAACATTCATTCACAACAGCAACTTTCAAAACCTATCTACCATGACCACATTCAATCTTGATGCTGTCTGAAAAAGGAGTCTCAAAACTACAAAGCTAGATTCATGGAACTGTATGAGTGGTGAATGAAAATCATGATGAAAATCACATTGTGGAAGTTTGTGCTTGTCTTTTGACCTGGGCCAGTGGGCTAATATTTAAACCATTGTTTGGGTTCTAAACCAAATCAAATAGAATATTGCCGACATTGTGGATAGGAAAATTACTAACATGGAGTGCACTGAAAAAGATGATATAAAATAATCTATAGATCAGCTGGTACAACAGATAAATCTGGTATCAATATAGTCCAGAACATGCTCAGACACTGACAGAAAAATTCCATCTCTAATGGGGGTGATTGTAACCGTGCTTAAATTTTTGATTAATTGTCTCAGTAACTGAAAGCATCCAAAGGGGGAAAAAATAAAACAAAGCTTTACTTCACAGTTACATTTACATTGGATCAGCCCTCCTCATGCAGCTCTCAAATTTTGGCCCCAAGAGAACAAATTTGTGTTCCTTGTTTTGCCCTCATTATCAGGCATGAACTCACATTGCCATCAAACATAGTGACAAAGATTTGGAGCCAAAAACAAACAAACAATAGAAACAACAAAGCTTTCTGGTCAAACTTTATCCTGTTATCAGTACTTGGGTAATTTAGGCCAGAGACAGTTCAAATTCTCAAATACTGTACTGATTAAAAGGGAGCCATTTAAGAAAGTATCATAATAGTCTGAGGAAGAGATAGTAAAAGGCCTAGAACTACAACTATAAGATAGATAGAGATGAATTTAAGACCATTTTAAGAAATTGAATCAATGTCTTAATGAATAAGGTAGGACAAGTGATTGATAACTCCATTCATTTCATAAATATTTATTGAGTTTTTCCTAGGTGCCAGGTCCTGTGCTAGTTTGGGGTGACAGTGTTAAACAAAATACAAACTCATGGGACTCACAGGTCAAAAAGTATAGAGGTCCCTTTTTCTGTCCTCCTTGCAGTCTAGAAAGTTTATATTTGTAATCCCATGGAAACATTATTGGAGTTTTAATGAGTTAATTTCAATCTACCACTTCCAGTGCAACCCACGGTGAAAATAAAGACATTAAGACATTTATAATTATGAGTGGCCAAGGGCTCCTGAGTCGACCCAGACGAAGGGTTATCAGAACAAAGGCCTCAACCCGGGGCCTAACCCAAATTTTATTAGTTCATGAAGAAGGGAGTGGCTAGAGGGTGAGTGACTGGGAGAATGGCAGGAATTACATGAATATTGTGAGCTGGGCTATGTAGGAGGCCAAGAAGCATCTCTGCAATATGCAGAGAGAGGATATGCAGAAAGATCAATCTGAATAACATAATTGGGGTAGCATTTAATGTTTAGGAGGCTGGTGCTTCAGTTCTGACGTGCAAACCTTTTCTGCCCTGGGAAATCATAGCTTCTTATCTCAAGGCCCAAACCCAGCTGATGGCTCTAGAGCATTGGCTTTGTATCCCGCTGGGCTCAACTATTTAGGGAGACACTGGGGCGAAAAAACAGCAACTGTTGTCTGGTTTCAAAGATTATACATCATACTTCAGCTGGCCCTATTTACATTGCTTAGAGCCAATTGAAGGGAAAAGGAAACGGCCTAACCAGCTCTGTACATATCAGCACACAGAGATAGGGCCGGGTTTATCCAAAGTGGAGGTAATTGCTCTGTATCCAAGGAGAGCCATCCAGGTGGTCCTCTACAAGAAGGCAGACAAATGTTAAGCAAAACAGCATGAACGTATTGAAGATGTTGAGATGGAAGGGATCTAGGAAAAATGACTTTAAAAAGGGAGTGTCCACCTGCCTTAGAACCTGATTTCTGGGCTAGATCTGAGGCATGTGATAACCAAGAGAACTACTAAAAGAGGATAATTAAGGGTGGGATGGCCACCTTGATCCCATTTTCTGGCATTAAATTCACCTTCTGAGTTTAATATCAGCTCTGGACAAGGATGCCCAGGTCTAAACACAACGAAAAGATGCAGATAATATAATTTATACACAATAAGTCCCTGGGAGTATACCCACTGGTCTTCTGCAACCCTTGGCTGACCCCAACCCTAAGTATCACGTCACTAACTATGCAGATTTGACCTCCACATGGGCTTTGGATGACATGACAGTTCCTCTCAGGGCCGTAAAAGGTCAAAATTCTACCATCTGAAGGAGGAGCTGAGTCAAGTAGCTCACTGGCAGAAGTCATACCTCATACCCAAACCCCCGAATCCTAAGCTTTAAACTCCTCAACAGCAAGTGCATAGTTGCCTTGAGTTCTTCTTACTGGCTGGCTCCCACTCTGTGAAGTACATCTTATCTTTTCTCTTCAAAATAATCATTGAGGCTAGGTGGGTGTCTTCTTTCTCCCTCATTGCTTTATGTGTGTCCCTCCCTAAGCTGCACGCTCAGTGGAAGAGGTCGACTACCCCTGATAGAGGAGGACAATTTCCTCTGTCAAAGATATATGAGTAGCTGTGCTCCCCTGCTGGAACCTCTGAAAAAGCTCTCAAATAACTCAGTGATCATACTGCAAATCTCGGGTGTCTTGCTCAATCTTTTATTTAGGACATCAAGAGCCTGGACAAGATCTTCAACCTGGTAACAGGGTGATCAAACTATACCATGAATGTTTAAATAAAAATTTAAAAAATTGATTACAATAAAACACATTGCCATTTATCATCTCTCAAAATATTCCTCTCACTCATGTACACACTTATCCCATTATTCATGCTACTTTCTGAAGTAATTCTGGATGAGTGTCTTGTCATGGCTACCTTGAGGTCCTGAACCAATTCAAAACATTTATGGAAATTCCTGTCAAATAAAAACATTACAGTATGCCTTCATTCACCTTATCTGCCAGATGATCTGACATTATGCAACTTCTAGCTCTTTCCAAAGTCAAAATGACCATGAAAAGCAAATGTTTTGAAACAATTCAGGACATCAAGACAGCCGTGACAGCACAACTAAAGACACATGTGAAAGAGGACTTTAGAAGTGCTTCAGAAAGTGGCAAGAACATTGGGATAAATATATTCCAAATGAAAGGAAATATCTTGAAGGGGATTAAGGGCAATGCATTTTTTTACTGTAATTTTTTAAAAAAAAATTTAAACATTCATTGTATCTTTACCATACTTCAGTAATTTCACACTGTCATTATTTGAAGAAAACTACAAATTGAAGAAGACTAGAACTGGAAGCTTCAGTTAGTATGCTGTAGATAAGATGCTTCCGTGAGGAAGCAAAGATAGATCTGATCTGCGAAGGAAGACTATGAACTAACAGGGTTTAAACAAACAAGGTTAAGCACCTGAGGCAGAAGGAGTTATGTGAAGAGGCCAGTGTGCCTGGGAGCCCACAGTGGAAGGAATCAGTGATGGAGGTGAACCTAGAAAGACAGGGTCAGATCATGGCAGGCCTTGTAGGTTTTGATAAGTACTTCAGTACAAACTGCTAGCTTTTCTTTTAAATAAAGCACTCTGGCTGTCTCCCTGAAATGTATTCAAGGAAAAGGAAGGCAAGAGAGCTTGTAGACGAATGTTAGAAGCTGTTATATGGTATGAGCCTGGGTTAGAGTACATACTAGTGGAGATGTACAGAAGTGAGCCAGTTTGAAAGGTATTTGAAAGTTAGAATTAATAGGACTTAGTGACAGATTATGTGTGGAAAAGAGAAGAAAGAGATTCCAAGAATGACTCCCAGATTTCTGGCTATTTGCAGAGTGCTGATTACTGGTTAGGGAACAATGGAAGCAGATCTGAATGAAAGGAGAATAAAGGCAAATGATAAATTGCTTGCACTGAGTTTAAGATGTTGAGTTTAGGATGCCAATGAGATAGATGCTAATGAAGTAGACTGTTGGAAAGAGGAGAGTCTGAAACTCAAAAAACAAGTCAGATTAAAGATATAAGTAACAGTATAAAAGCAGTATTGGAAGCCATAGGTATTTCGTGAAATTTTCCAAGGTCAGATTAAATCTCTTTCCTTCCTAGAAGGAAATTAGAGTAAATAGAGAACAGGAGCCAAGAAAGGAGTTGTGGAATGGCATGGTAATCAGAGGTGAAGGGAATGCTAGTGGGAGAATTCTTTGAGGATACTCGGAGCTTCTAGTATATAGGAAATAGCATTGCCAGCCAAGGACTGAGGTGAATTTGGTGGTGACTTCAGGAGAGTTGCTACTTGTGGTCAAAGACAGAGCTATACCAGGGATTGTCCAGGACAGCAGTAAGAGTTTTTAATATTCTCTGTTGACTGGTCAAAATGTCCCTTATGCATATATTTAAACGTCGTTCTTGGATGTCAAGAAATCTATTGTGTAAAATATTTACGCATTTATTTCCAGTTAGTATATTGAGAATTTGAAAAAATGTATTAAACTTGAAATGCCGAATCTCAGCTTTAATCAATAGGGAAGACTGAGAAGGTAAACAAGCTGTTAAAATTATGTGACCTCGACTTACATAACAAAATCAGATTAGTAAATATTTAGGGAGCATTTCAAGGCCTACTTTGCTAGATAGTCTAATGCTACCCACAATACTGAAAGAATCCTTTGAAACAGGAGATATTTTGATCCTTACCCACTGATAGGCTAGTCCTTCATGTATTGATAACAATTCTTATGTTTTGACATTACTTATGTATAGAGTAATATTTTAACTAGCATTATCAAAGATGAAGATAGCATTTTCTGAGTACTGTATTAATTCTGTTTTTGACATGAAATGTCCCCAAATTTTGTCTAAGATTCACTGCCTTATTGGACAAAGAATGTTGACCTGAAGCAAAATGTTGTAACTATGCCATTCCCATATGAAAGCTATTCCAACTCAGTTGTTTCTATGTATTTATCTTAATGTTCTATCTCCTAACTGTAAGAAATAACATTCTCGATCTTGTTTCCAATTCATAATGCATATTATTATTAGAAATAACTGTAATAAAAGTGAAAATGTGTAAAATTATATTTAGAAAACTTGTTGTAAGCCAGGTGTGGTGGTGAAACATGCCTGTAATCTAGTACTTGAGAGGCTGAGGCAGGAGGATTGCTGTGAGTTTAAGGGCAGCCTGGGTTACATAGTGAGTACAGGCCAGTCTGAACTACACTGTGAGACTCTGTCCCAAAAAACAAAAGCAACAAAAACAACAGCAAAAAGAAAGTTTGTGATAGACAAAATGATGTGAATACCAAATTTTGAAAAAACTTTTTGTTTGATTTTGTTTTGTTTTTTGAACCCAGGATGTTGCATTGACTGTGCAGTACTATACTCTCTGCCAAACCCTGAAAATCTTGATATCTATATACTTTCCCCCAAGTTAGACATGTCAAATATGATAGCCAACAAATCAAAATAAAACTGATCATTGTAGGAGTTCCCATAAGACAGAACTGAAAAGGGATTAATCAAAGTCTTACTATAAAATCTGTGTAAAAATAATTATTCCTGATGAAAATAGTTTTAGCAAAAAAAAAAAAAAAAAGACAATGGAGAAGCTTAGATGTATTTGTGCAGTATTGAAAATCGGCCAGGAATTGAATTGACAAATCATAAACAGGATAACATTGCATCAATGAAAATTTATCAATCTGAGTGATAAGTATTTTATTACTTTAAATATTCTGATTAAAACAATTACATCATAAACTTGTATCACTTTAAATCTTCTCCTATCCTGTTGGCACAGTGACTCTTTTTGTGATGACTTAACACCGTAATTATGGACATCTCTTGACCAGGACTGGAGTAGATGGCAGTACGTGCTGTTGAGAACTCTGGATCTTCTTTGACTGTCCACTAGAATTCTTCATAGTATCAGCGAAGATTGCCATGCACACACTCTTCTGTTCTGTGTTATGGAGCTTAAAACCTGGTAGTAAGCCAGGTAGGGTTACTGGGCATAGCAATAGATTTGACAGTTGAGCTGTTCTGGTAAAACTTTTTAACCATTTTGTTCTCATTTATGAGAATGGTTTGGTAAATTGCAATTATTCAAAGAAAGACTTTATCATTATATTTAACCAGGTTTGATTTTCATCTGCAGCAGAATGGAAGGCATGGAAAATATGTGTAATCTGCAAAAGGTCAAGCTTTGTGGGAAATGAAAGTGAGCATATTCCAGTTATGGTTAGAAATGAAATTAAAATCTTTGCAACTTGTCAATCTGAAAGGCAATAATATTTCATTAGTAAATTATTCAAAGTAGTAGTAATTTCTTAGCATTTTAAAACTCTAGATTTGTTGAAGAAAAAAGATTAAAAGCCTAAGTTGTTTTAAATGGAATTTCTTCTTTAAAGTTATTTGTCCATTAACCATGTTGTTAAGGCATTGGAGGGATTATTTTTATAATTTAGTGTAATATCCCCTCTTCACAAGTCTCAGAGAGTTGAAGTCTCTTATCTAAAATTATAGCTTGTGCTAGAATTCAGATCACTGAATGCTCAGAAAAGAGTTCTCTTTTTCCTACAGTATTACCTTATGCAAAAGATTCAGGTTTATAAATTTAAAAGAAATTTATAAATTTATTATGGCATTAGGTATTATAGGAAATTGATCACTACCTTTTTGTAGCACTGGAACTTTGCTATTATGATTCACATAACTGGGTGAGAAAGTATATTTTTCTGTGGAATACAACTTGTCATTTTTTTCTGGTGTTTATAATTGGGCATTCAATGAGCATTAATTTATTTAAATTTTTATTAAAATCATTAAAAAATCATACTATATGTAACAATAGTCACAATTGAAAATGGAAGATGTGACTTTAATATGGATCTAGATGTACTTCTTATGATGACAGAAAATCACCTAGTCTCTCCAAAATTCCCTACTTAATTTGGAAAAAATAATTCCTGCACTGTTTCCCTTACCACAGTGGTTTTATAAGATTCAGATGAAATGATTTTTATGAAACATTTTAAAAACTTTAAGACACTAAGTGATTCTAATGCTGTGTTCCTTAGGAAAACTTCATCCTTGGAGGCCAATATAAATGAGCAAAATTTATTCAATAATATTTATTTATTAACAATATTTGCACTTTTTTATTTCATCTTCATAAAGATCTATTAAAATGACACTCTAACTTTTTTGGGGGGGTACCAGAGATCAAACTCACAACCTCACAGCTGCCAAGCAGGTGCTTAAGCCACTAAGCTAAATCCCTGGTGACACTCTAATGTTTCACTGGGACAGCCCAAGAGCCATGTTGTATAAAATCATCCTGGCACTCTTGAAGCTCATGGGATTATGGAAAGAGGTTGCTATGAATCTAAAATTTGCCACAAATATTCCTCAAAGTAGTTGACCCTTAAATAGTATCCAGTGTCAGCTGAGTAAGAGAAAAATCACTCAGGAAATATTTATTATTTCTAATTTCATATAATATTCTCATCCCAGTTTCTGTTTGACATTGGCATCATTAAGGCTGATACACATTTGCTTGATGGGAAAGGTTTATTTGTATTAGCTATTTGGAGCAGTGCTTCTCAAACTTTTGAAATCCCTGTATAAATAAACCTATGCTACCTCAAAAATGTGGGTATCTCTGCATATCCTTTAAACTATCATTTAGTCTTTTAACTATCATTTATAACCCATCTGATTATTTAGAGTTTTTTCTCTAAAGATAGTATATAAATTAAAGTCTTAAAAGTTCTGAAAATGTATCAATGGTAACTCTATAAATTCTTTATATGTGCATCATAGCTTAAAGTAAAATAAGATTTTAATTATTAAAATAAGTACTTAACCTTACGTTAGATTCAGTCTTTGCTGTATTTGGTTGGGTAGGTATAAACAGAATTTTCAATAATTGTAATATTACAGAATTCTAGAATGTTAGAATTTAAAGACATATTGGAGCTATCTCATTCAAGCCTTACTTGAGGTTCAGAGAGAATAAACATTCAAGTTTATGGAATGACTTGGCTTTAGGTTAGGTTGAATCATACTCTAGGCTTGTATACTCTGCTCTGTATTATACCTTTTTAAGTCCCCAAGAATAACAGATTTTTCCTATGGGCATTTACCAATTATCTTTCTAATTTTAATTTTAACTAGAGCAGGAAAACTGCCTTTCTTAGCAGCATAAAATCACACAACTCCCCCCACCCCACACACCCATAGTGGGCAGAACTCTGATAGAAAATGTCAAACTCACGGCTAAAATTCTGTGTTTAGAGTCTCGAAACTTGTTGGCGAGGTGACAGCATTCACTGAAAGCTTGGATACAGCGTGGACCTATGGTAATCCGTGCAACTCGCTCCTCACAGCTTTCATAGTCATTATGATGGGCTCCATCATAGCAACATTTCCTCAGCACCGCATGTTTGTATTTAGCAGCTGAATGGTGATAACACAAGTCAATGACTTGATTACGCATAACATCATAACATCTCAGGCTTAGAAGAAATCCTGAGGGATGCTTGGTTTCTGCTGACAAATGGTGTCTATACCTATAACAGCCATAAGTAGTTGACTGACCAGCCTCTCCTTGAAACTACTGTAGGAATAGGGAGAAGGTGATCTCACCGGGTAGTCCATTCCAATTCACACTAAATGGTAAAGGACTTTATGCATCTGAGCTAAATACTAACTTTTGACACTGGCACTTTAAATTCAGCATGCTGTGAGTAAAATAAGTTAAATATCCAAGAAGCCTTCAAGTATTTGAGGATGCCTGTCATTATTATACAGGAATCTCCTTCTTCATGCTAAAATCCTACTTTTTCAGATATATCTTACATGACATATTTTGTAGATCTTCACTAGTGGAATCATCCATCATCATAAGTGCTCAAATTAATCGGTCTCTTTCTTTTCACATTGTTAGAATAGACAAATGAAGGTCAGAATTACAATACTTCTTATGTAAATAGAAGAAATTATTATATATTAATACAAACATGATTATTTAGACCACTAACTCCCCCCCAAAATTTCTACTATAAGATGATAAGTTATCAATGATTTAAATAATTCTCATTAGATTTTTTTCCAAGGGATATTCAGAAATGTTATTAACTATTAAACATATAAATAGAATATAGATATCTAGGAATATCCCAAATTAATCAAATCAAAGATCTTGTCAAAATAAAATGGAAGAATATGATTTTAATTGCTAGATTAAGTTTGTATAGAAGAAATATTTGTGACAAAAGTTAACATTTTGGGTTTTAGAGACAGAAATAATTAAATCCTATTTACTTTAGATTAAGGCTATGGTAAATGAACTACTGTGTTTATTTGGTTTAATCTTTCTGAGGGAGGTAAGCTAGATCACCATATATGCCTTTATTTTCACCCATTTCTTCTGAAATAGATAAAATCATATAATGTTTGATTTTCTACTGCCTTGATTGCTATACTCATAACCTTTTAACAATCACATGGAACCTTTAGAGTACCTTGTTCTTCTATTTTCTCTTTCAGATTTCTTTTTTGCCTGAGAATTTCTTTACAAGGTTCATCTGTTGAGAGAAACAGAAAGAGAGAGAAATCCAAAAAGCAGTCTTGTGAAACTAAGTATTTAAAACATTTATAAATCATTCATTCAACAAATCCACATTGAAACCCTGCTCCAGATTAAGCATTATCCACTACACAACTTAATATCACTTGTTATATCATAGTAGAGGTCATTGTCTGGCAAATTTAGTTTTATTTGTTTTATCTTATCTCAGTATGGATTTGAATCCTTTTTGATCCTTTGATTTAGAGTGAGTGAGCATTTAGAGTGAGCAAAATTTCTTTTTCTTTTCTTTTTTTTTGGGGGGGTACCGGGGATCAAACTCACAACCTCGCACCTGCCAGGCAGGCACTTAGGCCACTGAGCGAAATCCCCAACCCTAAGAGTGAGCAAAATTTCTGTCAATTAGTCTATTTTTCTTATTTGCTCTTTAAGGTGTAGTATTACATACAAAAGCATTAATACTATAGCATCAAGTATAACTATGAAGATTTTTAAAAGTATAGAAAGGTGACTAAAATTTAATCCCTGCCCTTGAAGAGTTCATAGTGCTGAGGGTAAAACAAGAAATAAAATTAAGTGTAATGATGCACAAAAACGAACTGTTATTATATTACTTATAAATAGATCTACTCCCTATGGAATTCTCCCCATAGAAGAGGAAGATCCCAAATGGAAGAGATGATTCTTATCCTAGCTTTCCCAGGATAATAAAGTGAAAAGCAGTCTCCATAATTAAAGATCCAAAGGTGTGAAAGAGCATGGAACCATTCCAAAATTGTACTTGGGTGTGTATAGCTTAAACACAAGTTACAGGGGCCAGGGATATAGCTGGGCGGCACAGTGCCTACCTAGCAAGTGTGAGGTTATGAGTTCGATTCCCAGTACCAAAACACAGACAAACAAACAACACAAGTTACAGAAGAACAGGATGAGAAACGGTTGGAAAGAGCCAGGAAGAAGATACTGGAAGACTGTGGGCACTACACTGAAGAACTCACACTTTATCCTATAAGCAAATGAAACATTGTGCACCAGGGAGCCACAAAGTCATAGAATTCTCAGATCACTACAGAGAATATTCTGGAAGGGGGATAAAAATGGGATCCGGAAAGCAAATTATCAATGTAAATTTCAGTAATAAAAATGCAAAGTGTTTTACCATTTTCTTGGGGCTCATCTACATTTGCATTGGTGAGGAAGGTGACTCCAGCTCGATGGAATACATCTGCATTGTCACGGCCACCACCTGCCCCGCAGCCCAGGTCACTCTTCCATAAAGCATGAAACACCTGTCCAGAAAGGTAAAATGTTGAACTTATTCAGATCTGTAAGTCATTGCTCCAAAGAAGTGAAGGTACTAGTCATTACATAGTTATAATAAAACTGTGACGCACATAGGGCATATATTTGTGAACTGAAAAGACCAAATTTCTCAGTTTTATTCTTCAGTTTGTCCTTTTGTACTTATAAATACTTACCCAGTCAAAATTAAATCAAGAACTGAATTTTACAAAAAACTGGCTTTGGTGAGGAGATTTGGGAAAACTGATCCACAATTTTATACTACAATAAAAATAACATCCAAAATGAATGGAAGAATGAATAAAATGAATTAAAGGAGGGAAATAACTAATTGTTAAAGTTGCTAGGCAATATAAAAACACAATCTCTTGTTCTTTTAAAGAAGGGTTGTAAGTTCTAAATTGGGCAGTACTTGGAGAGCAGGCTGATTTGAGTTTTAATTTTGATCCTAAATGTCCTGACTTTGTTTTTTCTTCACTTTTTGGTGGTGTTAGGGTTTGAACCTAGGTCCTCATGCCATCCTGTACCACTGCACAATGCCCCTTACCCACCTAAATGTGTTTAACTTCACAATTTCTCAATTAATTCTTCCTTATTCAAAGAAAGTCAAATCTAGATAATAATAGCTGAATATAGCAAGAATAAATGCAAGTGTAGGGAATTGAATACTTTCCAAATTTTTCTGTACCACAGATTTTAATGAGAGTTCAAACCCCAAAATTTCATACCCAGTCTTTTTTTGTGCTGCTTCTATAAATGCCTCCACCACCCTGCCCCAAATTCTCAAACTCTTTTAAATGATGGTAAATTGATTTCTTCAGTTTAAGTGTTACCATGGTCATATGTTTTCAAAGCAGTTAGAGTTACATTTTGAAAAACAAAAAAGATTGACGTGTTTTTTGGAACTAACACCAGATGACTTACTTTCCTAAAAACCACCACATTAAGTTCATTATAGAAAAGCAGACAAGTGTTCCCTTATTTCTTTGCTCACAACCTGTCCTGGTGGCCACACTTTGTGACGCACTGCACCAAACCATTCCACCCCATTGCAGCTACAGAACTGCGTGATTTAACTCTCTGCATGGGCTTTTGGACTCGTTTGACTGTTCTTAGCTGTCCTGTCAACTGGGGTTAGTGCCACCCGTGAGTCTGGTAGCCACATTAAGAGACATAGTTTGGGCTGGGGATGTAGCTCAGTGGTAACATGTACAAGTCCCTGGGTTTGATCCCTAATACTGTAAAATAATAACAAAATAACAGAGAAACACATACAGTTGGACCTGGAGAATATAGTATGCCTCTGCATCTGGGGACACATGAATCTTAGAGGTCACTTGAAAAAGAAGAGAGTATTTGTACGAGACAAAACTGTCCAGGGGCAGATGCTCTGACGGCCACCTTCATTTAGAAGGAAATTGTGTGATGTATGATTTGTCCCTCACCTGCAGCTGGTTCCATTGCTTTTCTTCAATATTGAACAAAATTGAATCAGATACTAATTCTGCTGTCTGCTCTCCTGTGACGATATAATACACCAGGAGTCGAGCTGAAGGAACCATATCATACGTTGCTTGAATGGTTATACTTTCGTAAGATGAACCTGGAATTTTCTCCTTTGTGCCAAATTGTACAATTTTGCCCTTGGATAAAATCTAAAAATAAACACAGGAAGTAACAACAAGTACATAAACAAAACTGTGGTTCAGGATGGAGCCTGGAGCTAGAGCAAAAAACTATGTTAAAGAAAAATAAAGTGACATATATGTATGTATATTCCTATATGTGCCAGGAACTTTAACATTTATTTAATTTCTTTAACTCTTACAGTACACTAGTGCACTAGTGGGATAGGAATGTTATCTCCATTAAGGAAATAGAGGCTCAGGAGCTAACTAAACTTCATACTGATTTTACTTCAAAATCACACATCTAGGAAATTGTGGCGCTAAAATTTGTACGTATGTATTTCAAGTCATCTGCCATTACTAAAATCTCCTCTGTTTTGCTGATTAATAAAAAATACAGGGTAAGTCGAGTACATTTGATTTGGGGGTTAAGTTTTAAAGCCATGGGTTAGAATCTAAATTGAGGTTCAAGTTTAAAAAAAAAATCACCTGAAGCCAAAACAACTTCAAAGGACTCAAATTTGTCCTCAGTAAGCAGGGCTGTATACATGGTTCTGATACATAGTCCATAAACAGTTTTCCTCATCTGTCAACATTTTTCTACAGCCCTCGTTTCTTCTTCAAAAAATATTGAAAAACCCATTATCCTCTGTTTGGCTGGGGAATTGGAATAATTCATTTCACTTTTTGGCTATTGTCAGGAAGGTCTGGACATTTTGCTTCATTCTTTCCTAGGTTTCACCACAGGTTTGACTTTCTGCTTCCTGTTTAATAGCAGATCTAATAGGGATGTTTCTGACAGATATGATGTGAAGTTCTTCAAAGCAGGATTTGGTCCCCCCTCTTGTGCCAATGAAATTCACATATCAGAACTAGGCACAGCCATATAATGTTTGGCTATGAAACACAGCAGAGGTGGTGTGATTTAATCGCTCGTGTGTGTGTGTGTGTGTGTGTGTGTGTGTTATCAGGATTTATCAGGAATCAAAGGTCCTCATTTCATACAAAGAAAATACAACTTCTCTGTCCCTCCATTCCTCATTTGTGAAATGGTCATAAAAATCATGCCCTGTCTCAAGGGTTTTTGAAAACCTGAGATTCAAATGAGATGATCTTGAAAGCACTTTGTAAATACAAATGCACGGAGTGTTCTAATGCTTCTCTGTAAGCAAGGGGAAAAAATTTCAGGTGGGAGAAAAAGATATAAATGCACCATTACTATACGTACAAAGTAATTATAATGAGTTATTTTGTGAAAATATGGACTTTCAGCAGTTAAAGTGACATTCAGATATTCTCCCACAAACAAAGTTTCATAGTTTGAAACCCAATCAATAGAAAGGTAACTTCGCCTGCGAGATGAGTACGCAATTGCTCGGTAATCTTTGCCAGCTTGGTTTTCTTCTGGAAGGTCTGGAGCATCAGTTTTGACCTGAAAAGGAAATTTTCAAAAGCATGAATAGATTATAAGTAGTGCTTTCTATAAAACATACCTTTTAAATATGTGCACTGTAAATTTCTAAATTTCACAATTATTAAATGTTAAAGACAGCCACAGCAAAAAACCATCCTCCATTACTCTAGTTTTGATGGCTTGGTATCAAGTAACTTTACAAAGCCTGGAAAATAATAATGGAATTAGGGGATATGATAAAAAGTTTGATGAAATGAAGAGAGAAGGACGCTCCAGAAACAAATGCTGACACGCTTCCTAAATCGTACGGTAATCTGGGAGTTTCTTCCTTAGGGATGCGATGCAGGAATTGAGGCAGAAGGCAAGAGGCAAGGAGGTAGCTCTAAACTCTGGAAGTGAAAGGAATCATGAGTGAACATCACAGAGGCTGTCTAGCCCAGTTTCACTGTGAAGTGGTGACATAGAGGAGTGCTCGTAAACTCAGAGTGGAGCAGATATGATAACATAGCTGCAATATCTGTTTCCTGATAGCAGAAAGGTTAGCAGCTCAAAGTCTGATGTCAAACATGCATTGCTCTGCATTCCAATAGCAACACTTATTCATTCTGGATAAGTTATCTAATCAAAGAGAGGTTGGAAGCCTCACTTTCTTCAGTCACAAAATGGCAAAGATAATGTTTTCTAGCTCATACTGCTAATTAAGTAGGTATTAAATATGTTCTGCATAAGGCTCTTGGCACAATGTCTAAGTACTCAGTAAGTGCTCTGGAGATGGTAGTGAATGCATTCATGGTGCTGTCATTGACCTGCTTTGCTGACTTATTTTTATTTTATTTAAGATTGGGAACTACGTGCTGGGAGAGAAGATGGTTAAGTAAACTGTAAAGGAGAATAGTTTGTACTCTCCTTTAAGGAAGGTATGCTTCCACATTTGACCCTTTTGTGGTCCTAAAAAAAAGATAAAAAGTGTTGCAATTTCTACAACTGATGCTATTTCTACAACTGATGCTCACTGCTATGTGTATCTATATTCTGAACCTTCCAGATTCTAATACAATCTTATTGGTGTAAGAGAAAATGCGCGCATAGTTCTCAGACAAAAGTGGACAGATTTATCTTCCTCAAGGACCACTTAATGGATTAGCAGATTGTCTCGGGTACTCATTTGGCTCAGTGAACATTGTGGAACAGTTCACTGGACTCCTATATAAAAATCTGCCACATCTGCTCTGTACACTAGCCAAATTATACAGTCAAAAAGTATATATCAAGCTAGACATGGTGGTGTACACTGGTAATCCCAGCGTTCTGGGGCTGGTGTAGAAGGATTATAAGTGTGAGCCCAACCTGGACAACTTAGCAAGACACTGCCTCAAAACTTTTTAAAAAGGGAAAGGCATGAGGCTCAGTGCAAAGGCACTTGCTTCAATTCCCAGTACTAAAACAAAACAAAACAAAAAAAACCCAAACAAACAAACAAACAAAAAAACCAAAAAGGTGCACATCATCTCAGAACTAAGCAGGAGAATTTAGCTCACCGAAAATTCCAGCGCTTCTGCTCCAGATACGATATTAACCAAAAATGAAGCCACTCCATCACTGAGACTTGTTATACTTTTCCTTGGTTCCAAGTCAAACGCCACTTGGTTTGCATCAACCATTTGTGCATTCAGGGTGACTGGGACTCCTCCTACCAATTGGTCAAGTGAATCCTTAACTTGTACCTGTTTGCAGAACAATTCAAATCCATTTCAACAGCTCATAACATCTTTCAAAGCAACCAACTCTGAAATAACTTTCCTTCTCTTCACCAAAGTATAAATCACTTATGCTTAGTTCAGTAATTTGAACTGAGTTTTCAAGTCATAGAATGATTTCATTTTATTTAATCATTCTTGAATTAATTCCCTAATCAACCAGACTCAGAATGTAAATAAATGTGACAAGATTGTCCACTCTAATTGGATTAGAGTGGGATAAAGGGGAAAACAAAGCAATCCCTTTTAGGAATGATTCTTTTGGATAAGAGAAACATTAAATGGATACATTTTCTTTCTTGATTTCTACCTCAAGTACATATATATGATTATATATAATACATGAACTTCACAGATAAATTATATATGATATAAAATATATGATGTTTAAATTTTTTCTAGGGCAAGGGATTTAGCTAGGTAGTGTAAGTGCTTGCCTGGCAAGCATGAGGTCATGAGTTTGATCCCCAGCACAAAAAAATAAAATAAATAAATAAATAAATAAATAAATTTGTTCTATATATCATGTTTATATATTTGATGTTATATATCATTATGTGTATTTTATAATATATGATTATATACATTGTATATATACATGCATATATACAATACAGTGTAGTATGCAATAATATAATATAGTATAGTATATAATAATATATTATAAATATTTAAGAAACAACAAGCATATTCAAAGCTTGCTTGAGGCAAGCTTTGGTAAATATTTTTTCCAATAAGCCAGCAGACCTCTAAGTAATAAATTCAAGCTTTAATTACAGTCATTCCTTGGTATCCATGGGGATTGGCTCTAATACACAACACAAGAGCTAAAATCTAATGATGTTCGTGTTCTTTATGCAAAATTGCATAGCATCTAAGGATGCATGTGTCCCTTATAGAAAACTGTATAGAATTTTCACATGACCTACTCATGTTGTTCCTCATCTCTAGATTGCTCACACCTAATATAGTCTAAATGTTACATAAATATTTGTTATACTGTATTACTTAGGGAACAATGACAAGAAAAAAATTGTACATATTCAATCCATGAGTGGTTGAAACCATGGATACAGAAACCAGAAAATATATAGAGTTAACTACACTCCCCATTTTTTTTTAAGTAACACATTTTTCGAAAAATGAAAAAAATTATGCTCTAGGCTTTCAAAATTAAGGGAAGGAAATAGAAGTTCCCACTTCATAAGTATTCTAAAATCTAATAATTTATAATAAAATATTTTAAATAATAAATATAAAATCAAAGGAATATTTCACTCTATACTATCCACATTTAAGAAAGGAAAAGTAGAGGAAAAAGGAAAAAAAAAAAGAAACAAAAATGACAAAAATAAAGTCAGAGACAGAGAAAGTCAAAATGGGAAAGCTAGGAAGCCAAACAGAAAGATAAGAGACCAGAATTCTGCACAAAGACAAATCGGAAAACACAGAAATGTATATGCACAGAGAAACACACCAGAAATTTTTTAAATGATGATAAAAAGGGGTCTGTTTTTAAGGAGTCATGGTCCTAACTTAAGCCTTTCTAAGAACTTGCCATGAAATAATTTTAAATGTTGTAGTCTTTATAATATGGGCTTTTGTTTACACATAATGTAATATAATAATGTGAATTCAGGGAATGCCTACCACAAAGTTAAATTACTAAAACTAGCAGGTGCTCCCGAGATCGCAGCGGGCCTATGATTTCCATGCCTGCCTGCCTCTGCTGGAGGCTATGAGTTCCCTCTGTAACCCTGCACCCTTCTCCCATTTGCCACCTCCATGATTTCCATACACAGAAAAGGATGAGCGAAAGGCCAGGTGAATAGCTAGGGTTCACACTGACCCCACCTACCCTGATGGAATATGGAATCCCAGGTTTCAGAAAAAGAGGAGTAGCGAACAAATTCACTGTGTAGGGGGAGAGGACGTATTTGATGCCAGGTATTTCTGCCTTTTCAGAAAATCCACCTAAGGAAACAGCAAGCGTCATGTTAATGCTTTTTGGAAGTCTAATGATCCGAAGGGTTACCTACGCCGCCGCTATGTTCCTCAGACTCACTCGTTCCATCATCGCCTTCCTGCACGCATTCATGGTCCGATAGTATGTAGATGGCGGTTCTTGGTGTGGGGTCGTCGGTGTGGAGAGGAATTTGGACCTAGGGAATTTCCAAAGCCTCTGTATAGAGACCCCTTGCAGAAGCAGAGGTGTACCTCTGGGCTGACAACAGGCAGGGAAGGACACCACTTCGCAGCCGTGGCCTGAGTCTGAGTTGAATGTGTCCGAGGGAGTAAGAAGGGGAAATAGGTAAGCCAGAGACTGAACTCACAGGGGTTCACTGTTAGATCACTGGGATGTGGAGAAAAATGGTGAAGAATCAGAAAAAGAGCTTGATGTAGAAAGAACCCTGGGGCTCTCCGGAGAAAGCACCATTTTAACCATTGTTCCCAATGGTTAAAAATTAAGTAACACGAATAAGTAATTAAGAATAACATATAAAGCTCTGGTATCCTCAAACTCTTTCCAAGTATTACGTCCCTAACACTCCCCACGCATAGCTTACACTGCAGCAAAACTGAAAGATCTGCCCTTCTCAAAGACCACCCTTCTCTTTCCTCCCTTTTGTCTGTGGAGGGAGTCCTGCTTCATTCTATGTATCATTCCTGCCTTTAAACCCTATGTCTGCTGGGACCAATCATCTTCATGACAACATTGCTGCCTTCCTCTGAAGTTCAATAGCAGTAAGTTCATCAATTAGAGGGCATATAGAAATCTTTCTTGTAACTCAGTTCTTTGCCACCTTACATTAGATGCTAGCTTATATGCTACATTAGTGCTGGGATTATACATCATTTATATTTGTAAGCTTGTGTGTTCAGCAGTAACCCTCAAGCACCTCAAAAAATATTGCTTAAACTGAATTTAAATATTTGAAATAAATTTCCGAACAACAAAAGTCAAACAGAAACATTAAGATAATGTTTAAAACAATAGCTAGGGGGCTGGGGATTTAGCTCAGTGGCTCAGTGCCTGCCTGGCAAACGTGAGGTCCTGAGTTAAATTCCTGGTAAAAACAAAACAAAACAAAACAAAAATGATAACTAGCCAACACTCTTCAAAAACCACTGGGAATGTGCTCTATACAAGTGTTCAATAATTGAATAATTAGCTCAATTCTTCAGCTATTATAGAAGGAAAAAATTAAATGGTGAAAGAGGCCTTTAGAATCACTCTTTAAAATCTCTTATTTTTCACCCACACACAAAAATGAGCTCAAATGCCATTAAATTATTTATTCAAGGTTAGTTGAATGTTCACTATAAACCTGAAAGAATGAATAACACAATCAAGAGATACTAGAAGTAATGCACTTTTGATCTGACTTGCAATAGAAATTAACAACTCTAGCCACTGGAGTAGGATTCAGGGCTCTAGACAAGATGCTAAGCATGCTAAGGAAGTAATAGGTGGACACTTACAAAAAAAGAGAAGGAGGAGGGATAAGTAGTCAGAATAGGAAGAGAATGAAGAGAAGGTCTAACACTTAAATGGCACTTAGTAAGTGACAATTACTGGTTTGTTTGTTTGCTTCCCCCAGAATTTGAGATTGAACTAGGACCTTGTGCATATTAGGCAAGTACTCTACCACTTAGCTACATTGCCAGTCACTTTTCAATTCTATTTTAATAGACGTTCTTGCTAAGTTGCCCACGCTGGCCTTGTACATATCGACCTCCTGACTTAGTCTCCTGGGTAGCTAAAATTACTGGTGTGTGCCACCATGCCTGGGGATAAGTGCCTGTTTAAGTGTTTTGTCAACATTCACCATAATCCTATGAGATATATGTTATTCTTATTGTACTCACTTTAGAAAAATATTATTACTTTTAATTTTAAATAGAATTCCTGACTTGATGTCTAAAAAGGCCTTTAAGAAGCATCTAATTGAACTCAATCCTCTCACAGATAGAGACCAGAATGATGATAAGAATAATAGCTTTAAAAAAAGAATAATAGCTTACATTTGCAAAGTATTAGCTCAAACATTTTTACATACATAATCTCATTTTGATTTTCGTTCTCTCCAAATAAGAGCCCTCACATGAGAGATGTTCAAGGTAGATCTGCAGGGACACTTGATATATCAACTGGGCAGTATCGTCCTGTTTTTGCAATTGACATGGGACGCTGTGGCCTGCTCAGTGACTACATAGTGACAGAGCTCTGCTCTTATCCAAGTTTTTAATGTTATAAAAAAGTAAGATTTAACTATGAAAGAAAACAAAATATGAGGAAACTGTAGAAATCATTTACTCCTTTGATATGCAGTCTATTTCCCAAAAGAAAGTTACACACACACACACACACACAACTTACCTGTAGTCTCTACAACTGTTACAGCAATATAAAGATACTTGTCATTTAAATCCTTTAGACTGTTATATGACAGTTCTTTAGTTGCCGTTTCAGAATCAAATGTGATGTGAGCAATTCCATTTATCAACTTTTTAAAAGGGAAAATGGAAGAATTACTTTAGAGAAGAACATATAAGGAAAAAAAAAAAAAAAAGCCCTAACAGTATCTGCTTTGGCTAACCTCTAAATTGAAGGCAAATGTCAGAGGACTGGTTTAGCATCACCAGTGAAGTAGATTCCAAGTGAAGCCCAGAATGTCATTTTCTTATTTATTTGTACAGAATCATAGATGTAGTGGAGTCTTGAACATTACATGGTCCCACAGGTCTCTGGTACCTGACCTTAACTAAGAGTTTGTTGGATTTTTTATTTAATTTGTGTTTCACTGCTTGTAAGTTTAAATACTAACAACATACAAGGAATAAAGGAATATGAAATTAAGTGACATCGTATTATTTAATTATTAGAAATAGCTTTGCCCTGGGGATGTGCCTCAGTGGTAGAGCACTTGTCTAGTATACACAAAACCCTGGGTCTGATCCTACAACTGAAAAAAAAAATTTTTTTTTGCCTAGCACTTGTCAAACCCTGGGTTTGGTCCTCAGTACTCCAAAGCAAGCAAAAACACTTCTAGTTATGTCTTGAATAAATAAGCTTGTCTTTTTAAAAAGCAAGGGCTATATAATTGATGATGCAAAATACATGAATATGGGAAAGTAAACAAACAATGTGAATCCATAACATGAAAAACGCTGCATAAAGAAAGAGGAAATGAAGGCACTAAGCTTAGTTCCCATAAACACTTGCCCTGAACTATGGATAAATAATTTCGCTAGCATTACTAAAGTACTTAATCTTTGCAAGAAAATATTTTATCTCAGGACATACAGTAGGAATAAATTAGTCCTGTAGAATTTAAAAATTAACCATTCCAGTAAGGATAAAGAAAGGTTTTTACCTTTAGAATTACTAGCATTTTACTTTTTTCATTGAGTACAATTGACAAATAAAATATATATTTAAATCATGTTTGGAGACACATACGTTATAAAATGATTACAGTGGTCGAGCTAATTAACATACCCCTCCCCTTGCATACTTACGGCAATTCTTTATTTTCTCAACTTAGACATATTTTATAACAACATAAGTCAAAAATTATTGACATTTTGAATGGAATAATCCTTTGCTAAGCCGGGCGTGCTGGTGCACGCCTTTAATCCCAGCACTCAGGAGGCTGAGGTAGGAGGAGCGTTGTGAGTTGGAGGCCGGCTTGGGCTACAACGCGAGCGCAAGGCTGGCCTTGAGCTACATAGTGCGACCCTGCTTCAAAAAAATCTAGGGCTGGGAGTTTGGCTCAGTGGCTTAAGCGCCTGTCTGGCAGGCGTGAGGCTGTGAGTTCGATCCCCGATGCCGCAAAAAAAAAAAAAAAAGTCATCCTTTGCTATGTGGGGGTACTTGGTACATTGTAGGAGTTTAGCAGCACCCATGCCTCTACCCTCCAAGTCTCAGCAGCATACTCTTTGTTATGACAACCACAGATGACTGGACATTGTCAAAGGTCCCTTTGGAGGTAAAAGTCACCTCTCAGTGGGAACCACTGCAGAAAAGTGTAAAATGATCTCTGAGGAAACAGGCTTGGGACCTAAAGGGATAAGTAGCTGAAACAGAGAATCTATTTCACAGGAATTAAAAGGGTGTCGATGTTGAAATTTAGAGGAAGAAGGAACTGGGTAAAGAAGAGTAAGTAGGGGATGGAGGAAAAGAGTGAAGATCTGGAGGCAGGGACTCTACTAAGTTTGAGAAGAAGGGGCAGGGGAATAGGAAAAGGGCACATGATGAGTTTGGAAGAGAGACTAAAGCCAAGGGAAGTGATGGGAAGCCAGAGAAATTTTAACCTTCAATTTCATACGTATAGAGAATGAAGGACTGGACTAGAGGGTTTTGAAATTCATTTCCATCCTTATATTATTTTTAGGTCTATCTTAACATCTTACCATTATGTTTTGTTTTGCTTTTTGCATCATTTCTTTTTGATCATCTTGTATATCTTCTCTTATTCCGAAAAAGACAAAAACTTGAGCCTCGGTGACTACATGATTCTGAAAATACCTGACAAACAATATTATAATACTGTTTTGTTCTCATGGTTACAATAATAAGATTCAGGTAAAGTGTAATGATTTTAAATTGATTAAAGCACTTGATATACTTCCATTCACTGTTATATTTCATCCTCATAAAACCACAATAAAAATCTAGAATGTGGATTTTTATTAGTATGTAGAAGATGAAAGTGCTCATCTTGGCGAGATCAAAAGATGCAGGTTCAGCCAATAGTACTTCCTCAAGGATTTTGATATCAGTGGAGATCTACTCTTTATTATCTTTTATCTCTTTAAAAGAAGCATTCCTGATCTCCCTGGTATGTGAGATTAGTTCTTTTGAAAAACATCTGAACTGTATATTTCCTTTTTCATTTAGAATTAAAGCAAGAATAAACTTGCTTCATAGCAAACAATACTATAACAAAAACCAACTTTCTTTATTAGTGGTTTGAACAAATAAATTGTCTTCATTACGAAAAGTTAGGTTCTAGTGTTTTCTCTCAAGTAAGTCTTTTACAGTGGTGTAGACTAAATGGTAAACCTCTAATTTCAAAGTAAGTGCTTACAAAAGGGTCAGAAGTGGGCAGAGATGGAAAGCACAGACTTTGGAACTAAGGTTGGCTGGGCAACTCAATAGCTGTGTGGTCTTGAGCCGATTATTCAACAATTATATGCCTCAGTTTTTTTCCTTCAGTTTTTGTGTTGTAGGGATAGTTATATTATTTACCTGATAGGGTTGTAAAAAATTTAATGTGCTAATATAGTCAGAGTTCTTAAAAAAGCCCCTGCCACAGTACCTATATAAGTTGGTTATTAACAACTACATTATGCTTTTATTTTTAAGTGACCTGTGCTTTTGTGATAGGTTGTTTGCAAAACTGACACCAGTTCTGTACCTCTCCATGTGTTCCCAAACTTTGCAATTCCTTCCTTAAATATAAAGTTGTAGGAGGAATTTAATTCATCTGGCTGACCTTGTAGCTTGCTTTGGATAAAAGAATACAGTGAAAGTGGATGAGGTCCGGTCATTTTTTAACCCCTGTCAACTGCCAGTCATTCACAGACACATGAGTAAGACCTTCCTAGACCAGCCATCCCTCAGCTGACCTGCCACCCAAATGTCATAGGTGAGCCCAGCCGACATCGGCTCGGCCCAGAATACAGAACTGCCTAACTATTTCAAAAATGGTTGTTTTAAAAGCAGTTAGTTTTGAAAAAGTGATGCAGAATTTACTAGTTGATTAATGTATTTTTTAAAAAGGCAAGTCGGCACAGGGGCAACATGCCCGCAATCTGGGCAGCTGAGAGGGGAGAATTATAAGCTCAAATCCAGCCTGGGCAGCTTAGTGAGACTTTGTCTCAAAAGGAGACTTTTAAAAAAAGGTTGAGGCTGTAGCTCAGGGAGAAAGACCTGGTTTCAATCACCAGTACCAATAAAAAAAAAAGTCAGGAGTCGATAGTTTCATACTTTCATATATTGGTTCCATATTCTAAATACTCACGCTGAGTTTAAATCTTTAGGGATTTTCCCTTTTTTGATGTTGAATAACCTATCAGGCTAAAGTCAGGATCAACTACCATCAGAACAGGCAGATAAGCTATTAGTGTGATGCCTTCTTAGTCATTCCATCTCAAAGTCAGGGCAGACTTGCTAATGAATTACAGGTCTCACTTTGGAAAACCACCAATGAGCAGAGTTGGCTCTCAATTTAGCTAGCTAATATAAGGATAAGTAACTTTCTTACCTTGCTTTGATAGTAATTTCAAAATTCTTAAAGTTTTTGTAACTAATGACATTACTTTCTGGTTCTATTGAAACAGAAAAATGTGGCAAGACTGCAAATAGAAACAAAGAGGCAATATTACCATTTAAATTATAGTAGCCTTTAACACACAGCAAATGGTTACTTTTCCTTGGTATAGATAGGCAAGCTGCAGCATCAACACAATATCCACCTCATCATCACCATCATCATCATCATCTCTGACACTTTCTTCTCTAGCAGAGTCAACCCAGCTTCAATGGATCAGCAGCACTTGGTTTATGTTTTTTATGATAGTACTTACTATTCCTTCTACCAGAGTATGGGCTTCTTAAAAACAAAAACAAACAGACAAAAGCCATTCTATGTTTTTTCTTCTCCTTTTAGTCTTCTCATATACTTCTTCACAGTGTATGTTCAGTGAGTGTTCACTAAATCAATAAGAGGAAAGAAAGTTCTGGTTTCTTCAGCATTTTCCTTTTTAGTTTAGTAGATAAAACCCATCCAATCTCCAAGTTAGCATATCCCTGATGCTAGAGAAAAGAAAGGTTATGACTAGGTATAGAAAAGAACATCATGGGCCAGGGATTTAGCTCAGTGGTATAAGTGCCTGCCTGGCAACATGAGGTTGTGAGTTCAATCTCCGGTACAAAAAAAAAAAAATCCTTGTTTCTGTACCTTGCCATTTTCTATTTTTAAAAGTTTTATTTCTTTTTATGTTTTTTTTTATAACAGGTAGCTTTATCACTAGTATTGAGGCCTCCTTAGGAAATATCTGTTCTTCAGGGATGTCTTCCAGGTGTAGGAGATTCTTGGTTTTTGTGTTTGCTTCAAGATCCTACCTTTCCAATTTGTTAAGGATGAAATGCTGGAATCTATTTGGCTCAGCTTCTAGCCCTGTGGTACTGGACTACGGTGATGGTTATTACCTCAGACATTCACAGTGTTGTTATTCAAGGCAGAACACTGATTACAACAGGTAGGACATCCTAGCTAAAGTTGTACAATTAGAAATAACAATAGCATCAAGCACATCTTAGAAACTAACAAACTGGTAACAATTAATTTGGTACCCTTAACCATAGGAGCAAGATTTACAGTTATATAACAAAACCCAACCTAAATTGGAAACTTGTGTGCAAAGTTTCCCCTTGGTAGAGTGGTCTTATCCTGTGATGGGGAAATTTAAGAGGGATAAGGAACAAAACAGAGATAGATGAAAAGAAATATAGTAGAAGCAAGGCTGGAGGACAAAGGATTATCATGCAAGCTTTGGAAAACTAGAGAAGAGGGTGGAAGAAAAAGCATGAAGGAGTAAGGAAAGGATTATAAAAGCTAATGTCTAGAACATATAAAGAACTGAAAAAAATCAGATCTAAATTCAAAGACCTAATCTAGAGATAGGCACCTCAGATCTCCTAAATTCAAAGGCCCAATTTAGAAATGGATATCTGAGGTGAATACACACCTCAGATGAAGTACAAACAGCAAGTAAATATATGAAAAAATGTTCAACATCACTGGTCATTCAAGAGATACAAGTTAAAACAACATTGAGATTCCACCTCACTCCAGAAAGAATGGCTATCATCAAGAATCAGTCAATAAAAACGCTGAAGGAGCTGTGGGGATAAATAAATGTTTCTCCACTGTTGGTGGGAGTGCAACTACTATGGAAACCAGTGTGGAGATTCTGCAAAAAACTAGGATTATCGGTTTCATTTGACCCAGGTATTCCCCTTCTTGGTATCTTCCCAAAAGTATTAAAAGCATCATACCATAGCATTATATACACACCCATGTTTATAATAGCACAGTTTGTTAAATCTTGTAAACAACCCAAAGGCCCATCAACCAATAAATGGATAAAAAGATGTGGGGCTTTTTTATACAATGGAGTACTACTCAGTCATAAAGAAGGCTAACTTGAGGCATTTATTGCCAGATAAGTGGATATTGAGACCATACTCCTGAGTGAAATAAATTGGACACACAGGTGTAAGTAACACATTGTCTATCTGGTGTGAGAAACTGAAAGTGTAAATAAGAACCAAATTGTACAATAGATATCATAAAATAAGAAGAAATTGTTCAAAAGAAAAGGGGAAGAGATTGGTCACTATTTTTGGAGCTAGGCTATGAGACTCTAAAATGGAAGGCCCATAGGTTTGCCTTGCTGTTTAGCGGCCACCATGAATGGCTGCCCCGCCATGCCATGCTGCCTTGGAGCCAACTGAGTACGGACTGAAACCCCCGAGAACTGAATGGTAGACGTTGAGGAATGTGGCCATTGATTTGGCTGCAGAGAAGTGACAATGCTTGCATGCTCGTCAGCAGAATTTATACAGAGATGTGATATTAGAAAACTACAGAACCATGGTCATCCTGGGCGTGGGGCTGGCAGTACGAGCATCTCTTGGGAAGATGACAGTAGGCAATGTAGGAAATATGGGGGATTCTCTTCTGTCTTGTCTTTGAGGCCCAATATTGTTCTCATTGTTTTGCTTTATTCTGATTGATTTTTTTGCTTTATTTCATACTCTGTTTTGATTGGTTCTATTCTGTTTCGTTTTTGGTTTGATTTTACTGTACCTGATGGAACAACTATTGTGAAGATAACAAGATATACTATAGTAGGTATTGTTTTCCTAATATCTTGCTTTGAAGTTCTGTACCAGTTCTACTGCTTTGTTTTGATTGACTTTGCTCTGTTATGTTTTGTTAGATTTTACTATCTTTAAAACAAAATTTAAAAAAAGAAATGGGGAAGTGGGGGGGAGGAAGAAATAAATTAAGGGAAAAGAAAAAATGAGAAAAGGATAAAATGGAAATGAAGTTTATTAAATAAGGAGGGGAGGAGAATGGGAGAAAAATACACAAATCAGGTATATTATGTACAGATACAAATTCTCTATGATGAATATGATCATTGTATATAACTAAATAATACAAATAACCTTAATTAAATTATAAAAAATCAAATGGAGATTAATAACTCAATAAAGTGCATATGCCATGGAACTACCACATAAAAAACGAACATCAAGTCAAAAGTAAAAATTAAGGCAAAAAAAAAAGGAAGCTGTGTTTTTTTTCCTTGCTAGTCCAAGAGAACACAATTTAATCCGTTGAAATGCAGCCATCTTCTCTTCATGATAACTCACACTATGAAGGGCATGAATTCCAATAAACTATACTATAGTTAATAGAAAACCAGGTGATTGGGTGAACCTGTTACTGAGGACAAACAAAGACAGATACACAGAGAAAATGGAACAGATGATTTCAGATACGGCTCATTGTTTTCTAAATAGTGAAGGCTACAAGTCAAAGAACTGTGATTTTGTTGCTCTGGACTGTGTTCTTACATGATTGAAGATCAAAGCAGGTGTGTTTTCTCCAGGATATGAAGCATGGGAATTATTTCATCTTTCTCCTGGATGCCTGCTTACTGTGGAGCAGGTATGTGCCTACTAATGGGACTATACCAGTGAACCAGATAGACACAAACTCTGTCCCTCATAAGTCCACAGTCAAGAGGGAAGGCATACACAAGTAAATAATTGCACTATAAACATCTAACCTACACTGATGAGCACACGATAACAAGAAGTACAGCAGATCCCACCCAGGAACGGGAACTCAAGGAAGTCCTATGAGCAAGTGGCTTTTAACATGAGACCTCAGCAAGAGTTGGCTGAGGGATGATACAGATAAAAGTACTTGAGGCAAAGAGAACATCCTGGGCAAAACCACCAGTGCTGCAAGCAAGTGAGCTGAAGAGTGAGTAAAATAAGGCTGAAGGGGACCAGGCAGGGATCAGCTCAAAAATAAAGACTTTGATTCTCATTAACAGAGCTATTGAGGACTTTTCAAACACAAAATAATATGATGATACTTGCATTTCAAAATTATTCTGGCTAATGCAAGAGAAATAACTTGACAACAGAAACACTCTCAAGGAGGCTTTTGCCATTGTCTAGGAGGGAGTCTAGTGATGAATGATGAGGGCAGTTTCTGGGAATGAGGGTGGATGAACTGCAGTTGTATAAGGAAAGTAGCAAAAGCACCCAGAGGAAGGGAGGCCAGTTAGATTATATGTTATGGGATGCAAAAAATGACCTTAAACCTAGTGTGGTGGTATGTGCCTGTTATCCCAGGACTCAGGAGGTTGAAGCAGGAGGACCTCTGGAATTTGAGGCCAGTCTGGGCTACATGACTAGCTCAAGACCAACATGCAGCTATGTAGCAAGACTTTGTCACAGACACACACACACACACACACACACACACACAGAAGCAAGCATCAAGCAGAAGGCAAATCTGGTAACACAGTACATAGATACTATACTAAAATACTTTAAAATATTTACCTTCAACTATATATTATCAGTCCATTCATATGATTAATTTAATAATAAAAAAATCTTAAATTTTCAAATTAATGTTAGGGATTTGTGATCCAGAAAAAAAATAGCACTGGACTAGGCACAAAGAAACCCAACAGTCTTTGTTCTGTCACTGATTATAAGACTTGAGTGAATCATTTATTTGTCTCACCAGGTTCAACAAATTTCATGTCTCATTATTTCTCCCAGAACTGTAATTCTAGAGAGAACCTAACAAGACAAGCTCCTCAAGGGACTAGATCTCTTCCAGCTGGCTGACAAGGAACACAAGTCCATGTGTTGGTCATGCACTGAAGGTTAGTGTGGGCTGACTCGACCTAGACCTTATGCATTCAAACCACCACCACCTCCCCACACCCCACCTGCAACTGTAACTTCCAACCATACCAAAAGCTTGCCTCCTCTTCATGTGGAAGTGGTTTGCATTAGATACATTAATGAAAAGAATCATTGCCAACACTTTTTATAAGTAAACATATTTGTTAGAAATTACCACGTTCTTGGATTTCAAAGTAGGTGGTTCCAGTTGTTGAAAAGTTCTCCTTATATTTAGCTTTAATTGTCCACACACCGAATCTGTGGAAGTAAAATACTTAAAATTATAGATGTCATAAAACATTTTTAATTCACCCAGAGGAAATCTAATAAATTCCTATTTTAAATTTATTAGCTTATGGCTTAAATTTATTAGACAATATTTAGATATATGTAGTCTAAGTAAGCATTTTATTTGGGAGAAGTTTTTAAGTAATAAATTGAAATCATTGAGCATTTTCAGGATTTTAGTTTTTCATGTGTTGTTATTTTTCTTAATATAGTCATTACCTTTCAGAAAATGGTAACTTAAGAATTTACTTAATCCCAGAGTTTAATTATGCTAACATAATGCTAAAAACCTCAAAACATGAGAAATGCGTATTAATCTATCTAGAAACCAGATATATGAATGATAAACTTCACCCCTCACCTAAGTGAAATTATAGTTGGAGAAAAAAGCATGGCTTGTTTGAAGAGGAAAACGACCTGCTTAATGACCTTCATTCAAAATTTTTGTTCCTACCACTCAATTAAGAATTGAAAATAGAAAATGAACATGATGGAAGAGCTTCGGTCTTCACAGAGTTAACGGTCCATGCAAGTTCAAATTTTTACTTTTCCATTGACCAGCAGTTTTGGTTCAAGCAAGTGACTTTTGTGAAGTGGGAAAAGTAATACTGACCTTAAAGATTGATAATGTTATCAATGAATGATAATATTATGTTATTAACATTACTCATTTACCCTTAGTCCAAAGTTATTTTCCCTTGCCCTCACAAATCCCTAACATATTAACTTGGAAACTTAAGATACTCTTTTTGAAATAATTTTCATTAATGGACCAATAATTAACATCTAAATAACTTAATCTCTCCCCTGTTATTATGTTAACATTATTACTGTTATCACCATTATTCCAAAGAGTGCTCGCCAAATATACATTATGTTAAAGTGATGAGAAAAAAATGAGCCCCTGGCTCTCAAGGAGTTTATAATCTAGTGGGGGAATAAAAATGCAAGCAAATTAATAAGTAAGTAAT
>RJWM01012393.1:0-56638 GCA_004363535.1 Dasyprocta punctata | reverse complement strand
GCACCTGTTACCAACTAGATATTGTATTTTTCATCTGATTCAAAAACCTATAGAGAAATTAAACACATTACATTAAAGATTGGGCACTGTATGCAAAACTGCCCAACTGATAAGGCAGAATATCATCTTCTCCGTCCTTAGTGAGTTCCTAGGGCTGACTCTCCCTGGACACATCGGTTCAGTTACAAAGACATATGATTATTTTCAGTGTACACCTCTACTTGAAAATAATTAGGAGAGTCTAAGTTTGCATCATTTGTAAGCTTCTGAGGAAAGGAAGTGGTCTCTGGTCTACTTTATTCTTTGTTGTATCCACAGCAGTTGGGACCATTCCTGGCACACCATGAACAACAACCAACTGCCAACTAAACCACAATAAATAAACATAAAAGTGACAGAACCCTTACATGCAACCACCATGGACCTATCCCTGAAATAACAGGCACTTCCTTTTGGTACCATTACTCAATGTATAAAGTGTCTACTGTAGTCAAGCATCTCTATATAGTATGCCATTTAATTTGACCAAGAATGAAATGAACTTGTGAAAATGCCACTATACTTTGTAACTCACTGTTACAAACTGCTGTCAGGAAAGCAGAATAGCAAAAAGAACAGCAGAGGACCTTTGGTTGAGAATATCTTGGCATGGTTCCCTGATGCTCTAAATTTGTGTGGCTCTCCAGAAAAACAATGCCCTTTGAATCAGATGAAAAATGCAGAATCTAGTTGGCAATGGGTGCGGGAAGGAGTAGGCACTGTTACAATAATTCTCAATATTGTTTTAATACAATTGAACTCGTGAATAATTTTCAACCATCTTCGGGAAAGTTGCAAATAGACCACACGCACACACATACACACACACACACACAGGAACAAACAAATAAGGGTAATGGAATTTTTTTGAGATGGAATGAAGTCAAATACAATTATAACACTCATGTTAAAAACTACTACTACCAACATATTTCTCCATATTTGGGGCATCATTTTCATGCCTTTGTATTTAGGGACTTGAGAGTTATATAGTCAGCACACAGTCACTTGAAAATTACTCATTTCCTGAATCACATCTCTCTCTTGTTCCCACTTGTAGGTCATTTACCCAAACACTGAGGTGGAGATATAATTCCTGATTAATCTTTCTGCCAAGCCAAGAAATTTCCATATCAGCAACATGATCAACTTAACCAGAATCCAGTGGGTAGGAGTGTAAGTTGACATTTGAACTCTTCTACTTTATTCTTTGAACTGATCTGTCTTCAAAATACTCAGAGAGAAAGGATATTTTCAGAAGTGCCAGCAATTAGAGCTGAAGAATTTCCTCTGTGAGACCCTGGCCTCTGTCACGTTGGCCAAGGTCACTCCTCCTCTGGCATGATGCTCCCCTGCAATTTCAGAAGACTGGCTAAAGGGAGAACCCTTTGGCATAATGTCTTGAATTGGTTTTAGGAATCTGCCTCTGGCCCTGCAGGGCAGCTTCAGGCCCTTGTCCTAATTGAGCTGTTTATAGATTTAATGTTTTCTGCCAACTAAGCACAGGCATTGTGTATGTAAGTAAACCCTCAAAACATGACTGCAGGCTTATATGGAATAGAATTAAGCTTTCCTTTCCCATGAGTCTTGTTTTTTCTTTTTTTTTTTTTAACTTGGTCTACATTCCCAGTTTTCTTTAGCTTTCCACCTATTATCAAAAATTTCTCAAAAACTAAAGGACCAGAAATTAAGTTACTCTCAAGTAAAAATAACTGATGGTAATTAAAAGTATTTCTTCTCCCAGGGAGATTTTAATATGAATAATACCTTAGATAAAAGGTTTGCAATACCTCTCCTATTTGATAACAAGGTTTAATGAGCTAGGAAAGAAAAAATTTCCCATGAATGAAAGGTTGGAAGGTAAGAGAATGACTTGCCCATTGGAGAGAAACCAGTGCTCTGGAGGCTAATCTATTTTGGGGTCAACTACTCATAAAAATAATGAATAATGTTTTCCATACAGTCAATTCTTTGTATCCTTGGGTTTTATGCCTGTGGTTTCCACTGGCCACGGATCAAAATACTCCAGGAAAAGAATTATACCTATGCTAAACTTGCGTGGGCTTCTTTTCTTGTCACTCGTCCCTAAACAATGAAATATAACAAATACTGACACAGCATTTACACTCTACCAGGTATTGTAAGTAATCTAGAGATGTCTTCAAGTGTACAGGAAGACGTGAACAGGTTAGATGCAAGTATACATCATCTTATATAGGGAACATCAGTGCCCAAGGATTTGGGTATCCATGGGAATCCTGGAACAAATTCCAAGTACAAGGGAAGGCAACTGTTAGCACACTAGCACTTCATCCAGGGCTTCCATGTAGGTGTCCCACTAAGACAGTCAAGATCTCACCACATATTAAGTGAGCTTCTAATATTTTAAAGTTAAATTTCATTGAGTTTGTTAAGAAAAAGAGAAACTTCCCCATGATTTCATATAGGTAGGAGTCAGGACTTCATCTAGGTTACCACAATTGTAAAGCACAATCTTCTAATGAGTTCTGGAATAAAATTCAGTTAAACAGGTAAAACTCATAATAAAATTGTAAAATTACAAGAACCTTTATCAACAGACTAAAAGCAGGCTGATTCCAGTGGCAATAAGATGGCAGAAAAAGAGCAAGTTATCCATTTATAAATCATGTGATTTTCTCTCTCAGAATTTGTAGGTCTTGTATCATCCAGTAAAATAAGTAAGTATACCTGAATGACAACTTAACACCAGCTGACATCTTTGCTTTTCTCTACATTCCATCAAGTGATAATCTATTTTGAATCGAGTGCATCTTCTAACCGGCAAACAGGAAATTACATACTACTATATTCTAGACTTGTTCAGCTCTATAGTTCCACATGTTCATAATTTGGTGCCACCAACATAAAAGACAGAATTCTGCTCTGGAAGTTTCAAGATTATTATTTATAGGTCCTAGAGATATGCTAAGACTTTCTGAGTTAACTTTCATAGAGCTGATGTCTCAAGGATGTTTTGAGTGTTATTGTTCAGTGCCCCGTGTTAGTCTGAATACTTGGACTGACCTTTCCACCCTCTCTGATTTTGTTAGATCTCAGAACAATGGATCATCTTAAGCATTGCTTCTGAACAAATTATTATAAAACAGATCTGAGCTGATTATAATTTGTCCTTGGCTTCTCCACCTAAGAAAATAATTCCCTCACATATATGTTCCTCCATGTAATCTGTTGCTATGTTCCCCAGAAAATGAAATCATTTTGGAAAATATATTTTTGAAGCTGGTTATGTGATGTTAAAGAATCTAGTGATTAATAATTTACTAAAATTAAGCCCCTTTTTACAAATGAATGGTCAATCATTCCCTTTTCAAATACATATCTTTAAGTTGAAATTCTTTTCTATAAGTTGGCTTAAATCATTGCCTTTTTATATTATTTGTAAGGTACTTTAAATTTCCCTTTATTGGCCAATTCTCCAGAAAAGACTGACTTTCCAACACATCCCTACTCCAGGAATCAACTCCATTTTCCAAATGTCCTATTTAGCATCAAATTTAATCGTACATTCATTTGCACTCACCTAACTGTTTGGTGTTTGTTACAGCATATAGATTCTCTCTGTCTCTGTCTCTGTCTCTCTCTCTCTGGCTCTCTGTCTCTGTCTCTCTATCTCTGTCACCTATGAGTCATTACAATTTCAGTAGAATCACAATAGAGGGTTCTGAACCCTTCGCCCACACCTCACTGTAAAGGAAAGGAACCAGAAGACAGCTTTCATCTCTTGAAAATGTCAAGTGTTCAGCATGTCTCCTTTGGGGGCTGAATAGATATGTAACCTTAAAGAAATAAGTCCTTGGGTCTGAGCAAAGTTTTGAGCGTTCAGAGTCCAAAGTTAACTTCCTATGAGTGTGCCATTGGAAATTTTAACTTTCTTCTTCTTCCATTAGCCTCATCTGTCTGCAGCACCAGCTTGGGCTTTGAGCTGTTCTGACTGGGTGGGAGAGCCCACAAGACACAGAATGGGATTTTTCCTGGTTTGTTTCCAGGGCAGCTGGCAGACCCATGCACAGAGAGGAGAGGAATTTCATGATCTTCTAATGCTTCTCAAATGTTGCTTCTCCTTTCTTCATAATTCAGCACACTGCACACTATACCTTACTAATAATCAATTCTGCTTAGTCCACAGTGGGTGGAAGAGGATGATGTGAAGCACACACTGTGTGATGCAAACATTTTAGAATTTTCAGTGATAACAAAAAGCCAGCTACAGAACAAAAAGTGGATACCATAGGATTGCCACCATTGCAGGGCTTGATTTAGCTCTCATTATACCCTGTCTGTACAGATCTCAAAGTATTGAAACTCTAAGTCCTTACTGAGGTTGGTAGGGAGTATAGCAAACCAGAATAACCTCAGACACCTAACCAGAGTTTCTTTTTGTCATTGGGATGATTTTGTTACATTCACACAGAGAAGGATGCATTTAGACAGACTGGTATGATTTGGCCAAATATCCAGAGGCAGGGAGAAGAAAATCTGAGGAATAAGGAGGGTTTGAAACCAAATATGCCCCTGTATTTCTCTCCTGAAGACAGTTCACGGTTTTAACTACCTACCTTGTTTTTTAGCTCAGAATAAAAAGTGGGGTCGCACCAAGCCCTACCAGAACAGCCTTCATGATTAGAAAGTGTTCCACACCTTGGAGAGCCCAGGAGACATGAGAATAATTTTAAATGCAAATTAAATTGAGGGGGTAGCAGAGAAGAACACATAAAAGACAGTAAAACAAAACCTTTCAATTTTCTTAAATTAGTAGTCTAATGTGTTCTAAAGAGCAGCTCCACTCAGATCTCTTCTTAGGGGTTGCATTTCATCACAATATAAAATGGGTAAATCCATCACTTTCTTCCACTCCGTGCTCTTGACTCAAGATTGAAGGGAAAATTAGGAGCTGCTCATTTGGGCTGGCAGCCTCAGCTGTGTGGTTCAGCGCTCTGACGCTCTCCTGTGTCCTGTTGCAAGGGGTCAACAAGTGCTGGTGAGTATCTGCCAACACTGAGAATCCTCGTGGTGTGGTGTGTGTATACCTTTCTGGCTATCTGTCCTTTACAGAGGTCGGGGGAAGTCCCCCACTTAGATCTATATTATTATGCATCTTTCAAAATCTGAAAAATTTCAGGCAGCTTTTCAAGCTGCTTCCAGTGACTGATTCCCAGAAGGAGTTATTTCCAGCCTCGATGCCGGTGACTGTTTCTGTGTTTTAGTTATAACAGGGGGATGTTGAACATATGCTTGCTAACATGGCCTTTCCTTACCATTCCCCCCATTCCCTGCCACCAGCGGGGTCACCTTTTCAGTAGGTGCTGAAGCCCCCCAACATTGTCTAGACAACTTTCTCCTATTGGCTGTTTAACCATTTAATATACTAATCTGTTGTAATTGCAAATCAAACTGGGATTTAGGATTATAAAAAAATAAATGATTAAGCCAGAAATCTCTCTCTCTCTCTTTTTTAATGACGACGACACTTCCCTGTGCGTAAGACATGGGGAGAGGGTAGGGCATAGCCCTGGCCGATGTAAAATCTCCATGTACATTTTGATGGTTTTCTGCCAAAGTTTTACATGGGAAACTGGTAATTTTCTTCCTTCGCAGGGGAGGGCACAGGGAAGCAGAGGCTGGCGTCACCTTCTGTTGCTAAGGTAACGTGCTCTGGCCATTTTATCTGATAAAGGAAGTCCAGTGGATGGAATGCATTATTCATCACTGATCTAATCAAACAATCAAAATTGTTTACCTTCACCGGGAATATTTAGTGAGATCAAAGACATCTGGCTGCAACTGCTCTTGTTTGACTGCCGGCAGTGAACCCTTGATATTTTTGCAGTAAGTAATGTTCTGCCGTTGGGGTACCTTTGGATATTTTTTCAAAGTTTCTTCTTACCAGACTTGTTTCCTTAAATTAAAACGTGTATCTTTAGAAAGAGAAACCAGTTGGATTAGCCTCTCTGAGCTTGGTTTTAATGACTTTGTCTCGTTAATTCTTTCTTTAAAAACATGATGCAGAAATAGATATGCTTCGTTTGTGTAAATATCAAGGAAAGGTTCCATGGACTCAAAAAAAGAACCCAAGAGGCTGGATGTGTTTTGACGAAGTGGCTTAGCTCCCTGACAGGCTGGTGCATGGTAATGCTATGGGAATCACTGCAAGGCTGCAATAATTGTCGCTGCTCTGCAAACCACATTTCTTTCTCAAAAGCAGCCTGTGTCAGGTGCAGGCAGGTGATGATCCTGTAGCACTTTATAAAAAGCACCAGAGGGAATTGCTATAAAGGAAGGAATTCAAGGCATTTCTCCAGCAAACAAGTCAGTGTGTGTCATAGATGCCAGGCATCTATGAGCTGAAGGCTGGATTCCCAAGCAATTCTCCCTGCTGGAGGAGAATCTGAACATCTCCAGATCAGCTGAGGATCAACCCTCAGGATGCCTGACACTTCCTGATGCCATTTCCCAGATAGAATTTTGAAAACCGGTAGTGTGAGAATTTAACAGGATATTTTCCAGTTGATAAACAGCAAGGAAAAGACTGGTATGTCATCTCTTTCTAGCCTGAATTGTCTGTTTCTCTTGAATAGAATATATTACTCTTAATAAATGTTGGCTAAAGGATGCATTTTCTCCTACAATAGCAAAGCTGTATTGGTGGTGGGGGAGGTTGTCTTAGAATTGAAAATGTCAGTCAAATAGTGGGATATTGTAATGGGATATTCTTCCTCAAAAATTTGAAGTATACATACCTTGCACTTTTTCACCTAAAATATTGTGGATTTTTTCCTCTTTATAGGCATTCAAGTGAATATTTTCTCAGAAGTCTGTGATTGAGACTCCAGGATGGATTATCCCAAAATGGATTATTTTCTGGATGTCGAGTCTGCGCATAGACTTTTGGATGTGGAGTCAGCTCAAAGATTCTTCTACAGTCAAGGAGCTCAAGGTAATAAAATGAGGAAAGTTCTCTCATGTCCGTGCTGGTTTTCTATTAACAGTGCAATGTAGGCTGCAAGAGTTTAAACTGTATCCCAGAAGTTTAACAATTGGTATTTCTAAATTGATAACCTCTCCAAAATGCTGTTGGAATTGAGACGGGCATGTAATAGAATAAATAAATCCACACTTGTTGAAGGTGGTAAGAAAAAGAATGTACCCAACTGTGGGTACAAATGCTTCTCAGAAAGCTGAGTTAGAAAACAACTCCTCACCTCCTTAAGCCCAAGGCCTATGTCTGAAAGAGAATCAGGGATATTTTTCCTCCCTGGAAACTTTGAAGTTTGCAGCCATTACACTGGTGGACATCTTAAGGCACCCTGACTTAGCTGAGTGGAATTCAGCTGGATTAGGGGTCCCTGAGATAAACACTAGCCTCCTACAGCTGCCTTATGTATTTTAGATGGTTTCGGCTATTGCCTTGGAGAATTGATACTGCGTATCCAGGGAGCAGTAAGGAACATCTGCATCATGACATGTGGCCAACGTGCACATTTTCATTACTTTGTTCAAGGTGATCGGTTAGGCTCCAAGTACTGGCTCTTCTGTTCAAGGCTGCATGCACAATGTTGGCCTTTAGAGTAGTGAAAGAAACCAGAGTGCCTTATAAAATCTCCTGATAAAGAGATTTTTTTAAGTCATAAATTCTATTTTCAAGAAATATTTAAGATGTCTAGTCAATGTAACCTGAATGATAGGCATGTCCTGATAGTACACTGAGGAGGAAAATGTCCCTGTTTTTCAATATACAAAGTGAGATGAATTCTTAGAAGTCACAAAGCAGAGGTAAGAAAAATACTAATTTTTATTGTCTAAGCATCTCTCACTGTTACATGATGGGGACTTCACACTGGACACGGAGCGGAGTCCACCCTGGTTTTCTCAGATCCTCTTCTGAATTTTTAACTCATTCTTAAACTAATTGCTTGTAGCAACCTCGAAGGCTTGCAAACCTGCTTCTTCCTTACTTCCACTGTGCAGAATGTGAGCAGTCCCCTTAAAGTCAAGAGGGGTTGGCAATGGTCGGGTGGGTTTGCTTGGGTCAGCGTGCTCATCAGCACATCAGTTAGCAAGGGAGAGACAACAGCTAATTCACATGCCCCTGGGAGATGGAACCAGTCTTGCCCCCCTCAGCCACTTGCAGAGATGTGGAGACATAGAAGGGAGAGACGCTGATTAGAGCCTCAGCCTGTTAGGGGTTCTGCAGTAGGAAGATGCTAAAAGTGGATGCAGAGCCGAGGCTGGGAGGGAGAGGGGGTGAGACGAGGCTCCTTCTCAGCAGCAGCCCCGCATTTGTACACAGCCGCATCTGCTCCATTCCACTTGAATGCGAGCACCGTGTTCCGTGGCGGAGCCGTGCATCTGAGCGGCACAGCTGTGGGCAGAGCGAGAAAAGGAGCGGCAGTTAATTATAGAGAATACAGATGTCCACTTTGTCTCGCTTGCGGCGAGAGGGCAGGTTAAACTTTTAAGAAGACCATGGGCTTCCGGCTTTTACAGAAAGGGAACGGGCAGTGTGTAGGAGGCTCAGGAAACTTGAGGCAGCCTGGTGACTGTCAGCAGATGGAGCTGGGGGCGGAGTGGTCAGAATTGTCACCATCAGTGACTGTGGCTTAGACACCAGAGCTGGAGTGACTGGAAAATGCATGGGAGGTGGTAGCATAAGCTGCTGCTGCTCTCCAGAATCGCATTCACTTGAGAGAAGCCAGGACAATGTTCCAGTCAAGGAATCCTGGGTTTGCAGGAGGGTGCGGACTCCCCAAACATCTAGGTCAGTGTTGCAAAAGCCCCAGACTCCCTGAGTCAGAAATCAGGTGTTCAGTAATGGCCAACAATGTGTCTCACCAGTGGTGTGACTCTGAGACCAGGGGAAGGAGGGCGGCATGAGGACCACCTGTTGAGAAAGATGCTTAGGGCAATTAGGCTGAATCTCACTCCACAGCAGCTCTGTGCTCAGCCAGGATAGCCAGGTCATTAGAAAGGTCAAGAGGTTGTGGAGAATTGCAAGTTTGAGCCCTTCTGACTTAACACAAAGCTGTGTCAATCTGAAAAGTCTGGATCCACTTCAGTGTGAAGGGCCTGGGTCAATCCTCAATACCACACACACGCGCATGCACGCACACACGCAAACTACAGGAAAGACAACTGGTCCCAGTTGGAAGAAGGTTGAATTGGAAGCGCAGTACAGAGTTAAGAAACTGGGGCTTCGGTGGTCTCAGACCCCACGGACTGACCTGTCATGTGGTGACTGCATTTCTCAGCTGTCTGCTTTTACTGTCATGCAGCTCTTTCTATAAACTGATCAAGTGTTCTGGCTGATGTAAATACTTCCAAAAGGAGAAGCAAGAAAATCAGAGTTCTTTTCCTTTTCCCCATTTCATTTTCTACATAAATACTTACCTTTACCTCAAGTTACAGTATTTACAAATTCATAGTGTTCTAGGGAAAGCAGCACCTTCTATATTGATTACACATAAAACACTTATCCAGAGCAACAATTTCAGAATTATGTTGTTGAATGTCTCTTAGAGTTTTTAAATTGTTTTCTTGGAAAGTGGTAAAAATCCTGTCCCTAAATAGAGGATGTCCTAGCTAGTTAGCACAAGAAGAATTTTAAAGAGAAAAAAATCATGGACAAAAGCAATCTATCACAGGGCACATTCTTTTGGAAATCCCTGAGATTTCCAAAGATCAGTGACCTGTTTTGCGAGATGAAGCAGGCTGTTATTTTCTTCCATCTCCATTTTTCCTTGATTTGACACTGAGTTCAGGAAATCCATTGCCTCTCTGTGGGTTCTACGTTGAGAAGCAGGCACAGTGTGTTGCAGAGAACAGGAAAAAATGCAGGGGTATCTTGTTTGCTCGCTGTCAGTGGAGAATGCTCTGCTTTGTGAGTGGTCCATCCACAGTAAGTGCAACTAGTGCAGGAAAGTTCTACCAAAGCCTCCACTTACTCAGAAGAAGTATTCCGTAGATACATGTGACCTCAAAGATCAGGCATGACTTGATATTCTTTAATTTGAGGTCACCCATTATCAGGTTTCTGCCAATGAATTCCCACGCACTCTATATCTGAGACTGTCCTTTTTTTTAATGATTAACTGAACTGGGATAGAAGTCATGTCATAAAATCACAAAACTAGCATCATGGCATTTTCAGGTGGAAATAAGCAATATAGATCAGTGATCCTCACAGGCTCCTTCCTAAACTGACACAGACCCTTGAGAGCCAGATCCAGGCCCCAGTGCCATTTTTGACAAGTCCCTGGGTTGTAGAAATCAATGCTGAAGGTTGAGAAGCACCATTGTGGTCCATCGGTCACTTGCTCTCAGGCTATGTCCCCACATGACCAGCACCTGCCTCATCGACAGAATCACAGAGCTCATCCTACACTTGGAGACTCATCTTGCATTTTTGCAAGTTCCCTGGTTAATTTATGCTAAAAGTTTGTATAGCAAAAGTTGTATTCCATTGCACATTAGAAATACCTGGTAAGGTTTTACAGTTTCAAAGCTGAAGTCCCACTACTGTCCAAGGGAATCAGACTGTGTTGAGCACCCGAACAAGTATCTTTTGCATTGTCCCTTAGTGATTCCAATGGGCAGCCAAGACTGAGAACTTGGGACCTCCCATTTCATAGTAACAGAGGTCTTACCACACTGTGTGGCCTTTCTTGCCTGAATATCTTCTCTATCTATGTCTTCCCTTTTAAATGAATCCAAAGCATCAGAAAAGGGCAAACGAACCTTAAACAAATGTATCAGGGGTTACACTTTGCATATTTACAGTAAATCTTCAAAAAATCATTGGGAAATAGGAGCTACAGTATTATGGGCATGTTGCAGGTTAGAAGGCTGGTGAGGGACAGAGTGAAGAACCTTAAAAAGTAGAAAAACTAGGGCATGAGTTCAAGTGTGTTGACACAAGCCCAAGCTACTTTGTTTAAGTACCTCATCCTGCACGCTGGAGAGAGCTGCCTTTTGGGCCAGTTGCATTGATAAAACCAACCCTGTAGGTCAGGGAAGGTGAGATTGGTGATCATATCACACTCCAGAGATGGCGAAGCCAAAGCTTAGAGTGGTACCCCTGGGTATCATACAGCGCATCAGGAAAGGGTGGGAACAAGAGCCAGGTCTCACTTCACCGTGCTCCTGCGCATCAGGAAAGGGTGGGAACAAGAGCCAGGTCTCACTTCACCGTGCTCCTGCCCTTTCTGTGACTCTAGGGTTTTCTTTAATTTTCTCAAAGAAAATATCCTTGGACATTCAAATGACTTTCTGAAAGGAAAATACATTAAAAGACAGACTAAAATCATCAGGCAATCAAAGTTAAAGCTCCTGGTAACACTTGCCCCTCTTTTATCATTTTACATAACTCTTGGCATTCGAACCAGATGCTGAAGTCATTGTTGCTCTTCATACTGCGCCTTTTCTCTCCTCTGTATTGTCTCCTTCAACAAAGACAAATGCCAGCTTTGACAACTGATGAATGTCACTGTGAGCAGCTCACAGTCCCTTCAAGTTGTTTTTGGAAAGAGAGAAGAATTCATCAAAATCTCTCTGTCAACCCTCTCCCCATCCCTCTCCCACCTTCACCCTTTGCCCACCCTGTAGGATCTGTCAGAAAGCAGGCTTTTAAATCTTCAGCTTTGAGTTCAGTGTTCTCTAAATCTGAATACTGCATCACTGAGACCTCCTCAACATGGCCCCCAGAGACAAAGACATTTGGTAACACTCAACTAATTGTGAGTCATTAGCACAAATATACTTTTGTTCTTTCCATTCCTGTGTGTAATACGAGGCCCATTCTCAATGTCCCCTCCTCTGTGAAGCTTTGCCTGAGATTTCTAGAATGTTCTTACATAGAGTTCTGCTCACGCCTACATTTCAGCCATTGCTAGGTGTATGATTCCACACGTATTCCACATTGTGTCTCCACCACTGAAGCAAAACACAAGCTCCCATAAATGACTTAGTCTTTCCTCCAAAACTGGTATAATTCCAGCTCAAAATTTACAGGGAATTTTTAAGAAGCAAATGAGGCATGCCTTTCTAGTGTTCACTACCTTTTCTCCTCCTATTAGCTAGTTATTTATACTGTTGTTCTGTTGGTAGGTAAGTGTCACCTACCTCAACCACAATGATCTCCTTAAATACTACTTTCTGGATCCCCCATCTAATTCTTGGTACACAGTACAAGCATTAAGATGTATTCAGTGTCACCACACCAATGAAATGAAGACACCTAAATCTACTCTCTCAAAAAGAAACTTTGAACTTAGGAAAAGTATTTAGGAATTCAAGGTTTGGAAAATGAGGCCTACTAATACCATTAAAGAATTGAAATGTGCAGTTGAAAATGGAGACTACACAATAATGAAAGAAAAATTATTTAAAAAATAATGTTTGAATACACAGAGATAAAGGAAATGCAAGAGAGTCATCAACTTTGCTATGTTTCCTATAAAACAGAAGAAATTCTTTTAAAAATCAAAAGGAAAAACAAACTACAACAGGAGGAATTTAGGTATACTATTAGAGAAACTTAACCTTTGAGAATAGATCTCAAGCAACCCTCGAAGTCTTTCTAATATCTGGTAGTCTATGATTGAATTTTTATTCTGCCTAAAAGTAGAGTTGTAGAATAGATGGCTTCTTAACTTTTACTCTAATGAACTTAATTGAGCTCAGTTCAAAAACTGCTCCAAACTGGGCACAGTGGCACGTGTCTGTAATCCCACCTACTCAGTGGCCTGAGACAGGGGAATCAAGTTCAAACACAGACTGAGCAGCTTGGGAGGATCCTTCACAAATAAAATTTTTAAAGGGCTGGAATGTGGTTCAGTGGTAGAGTGCTTGCCTAGTATGCACAAGGCCCTGGTTTCCATCCCAAGCAATGCCCCTAATGCACACACACACACATGCACGCATAGCTGCTCTGAATACATTCATCAGACTGGCAATTAATGTATGCACCTTAGTGGAGATGTCTTCCCCCACTTCTTTTAAACTTTTAGATCAAGCGTTATACTTTTTAGCCAGCCAATTGATTCTCAAAGCAGCTGCCAGCCACACTCCCATTTCCAACTAGAATCAATGGAGTCACTCACCTAACCCCCACTCTGGGAACACACTACAAGAATCACTCGATGGCTCACAGTTTTCCAAGGCCAGCATAGCCATGGTGTATTCGGATACTGTGCAGGCTGTCTTCTCATGTCCCCTGAGACCTTCCTGTCATGGTCTCAGGTATGGCTCATATCTGGACCTACGGTGTGATTTGCTCCAAAAAGGTTAAGGCAGGAACAATCACCACAAAGCAATTCAGTCCCTCTTTGGGACATGATTGTCAACTGGATGATAAACTTTTCCATTCACCAATCTGATGTCCTCCCACCTGTGGCTCAGAGTCTCTGGGACCAAGGCTGCAAAGTCAATCACATTTTCTGCCCACCACAGTGATATCCTTCCTATATTTTTGTCAGCTATTATCCAAGTGCACAGTTTGCATGTAATCATACTATTTTCCAGACCCTTGTCTAAAAACAAAGCAAAACAAAACAAAACAGAACAAAACAAAAATAGTTTCTGGTCTTGCCAAACACGGTGGTGCATGCTTATAATTGCAGCTATTTGGAAATTTGAGGCAGAAAGAATACAAGTTTGAGGCCAGCCTGGCCAACTTAACAAGACCCTGTCTGAAAAAAAAAATTTTTTTTAAGCAAGCTGGAGAGGTAGCTCAGCAGTAGACAGCTTTATTCTAGTGTGTACCAGAACCCTGGATTCTCTCCCCAGTACTGCAAGAAATATTTCCAGTCTTGCTTTTCTAGTGCTCTAGCAATCACCTCCAACAACTCCTTGGTTTTTAATGTTTTTCTCTATAAATTCAGCTAGGAAGCTGCATGCTGAGCTTCCCTCAGGAATGAAAAAGTAAGGAGCACGCCTCCCCTCCTAACTTCCCACACATTCCATTTTAGACCTCTAATTGCTCACACCCAGGCTTTCCAAACCTGTATTTAATACAAGGAACATTATGTGTGAGGGAGAGAATGAAAGCAGATCAAGAGACAAAGTATCGCCGAGATAGCCAGGCTACCATTTGCATGGACGTGTAGAGGACTATGAATTCCAACCCCTGCTTTCAGACAGCATCCTTGGAACAGGACAGTTTCTTGCACACCAAGGAGCACTCTTGGTGCTTCCAAGAATTTACCCCACACAGTCTTCCGGTGCTCTTTGTGCCTTGCTTCCAGTCAAGCACCTTCTATCACGTGTATTGGGATTCAGGGTCCTATGTAAAGTAGGGCATGAGGACAAGAGGAAGCCAGGAAGTGAGACTATGAGACAGAAGAGAGTGCTATGGAATAATTCTGATCATTTAATAACTCCTACTCTCACATAAGGCAGATGAGAGAGCGGATTAAAATGCTGCCCACACTCAGCCAGCACCAGCCATGACCCAATTAGCATAAACAATGCACAGGTGCTGGGGAAAAATTCTCAGTCCTCATTTGCTCAAAAAAATCTGTTTTCTCAAAAAAAAAAAAAATTCAGTACCCCCTCTGTGCCTTTGCTAGCAGAGGCGAGGATGGGAAACCTCACACATCAAAATCAGCTCCAAGCCAAGTCCATTTTTAATATCTTTAAGAATTTCTCAGTAAGCAATTAGATGCACCCACTTATACAAAGCTCCTGATTGAACATTGGTGTGAAACTGGAGTTTTGAAGTATTGAAATTAAACAGAGATGATCTTCAAGATCTATTTCTCTTTATTTCAGTTAGAAAAGCAAAACAAAGGTAGTGTTAAAGCCTTTGGCAAACGATGAGTGAAAGCAACCCCACACAGCTATTAAAATATTTTACACTTAATATACATTTGAAAATTTACAAGATAACAGTTAGGAATGAAATAGCTTTTCACATTGGCTGAAAATTTTTGTATTGTTTGAGAACTTTAGCTTTTAAAATGAGCTTTAAATTCAAACTATAATTGCCACTTCTTAGTTTGTGAGATTAGGCAAGTTATTTAATCTTCTTTTGTCTCATTTTTCTCTTTTAAATGCAAATGATAGTAATAAGAGTTCTTAACCCAGTGGGCAATGCTGAGGATTAAGTGAAACAAAACGACATTTCACAAACTATGGTGTGATATGAAACTTTCAGATAATCCATGAACTTTTAAATTATGTAATATTTACTGTGTTTTAGAAAATTTTAACTAGAAATATTCAATTGCAATACAAAAGTATCGCAAGCATTGTGTATATGTGGAATTCTTGCAAGAAAATCTAAGACCATTTAAAGAAAGTCATTAAATAAATATCTTAGACTATAGTTGTAGCAAAATGCGTAAAAGTGAAATAGGAATGTCTAAAGTCTGTAAACAGTGAACAAAAAAAAAAATATAAAGCAATAAGCAAAAAATCAAGCCCCTAATCTACAATTAGTAAATGCTAGCACTTGTACTGATTATGCTTTGGTTTTATCAAGTCTCAGAGGAAAGGGCCAGGGCTTCAGATTTCCCAAGGTAGACCCCTATGCCTGATTGCTTCTTTTTTCTGATATTCATTCCTACTTCAAATTCCTTGGCCCTTTGGAAACCTGAAACAACCTTAAAACATAAGTACAAAAAAAAAGCAGCAAAATTTTCATTTTAAAATAAGGTTACAGTCAGATTTGAAAGAATCTTGTTTATAAGTTTACCACAAAGTAGCATTAGCAAAATTATATTTATTTCTGATGAATTTATAGCAAACTCTAATGTATTAAAGAGGTAGGCATGTGTCGCTGTGGCCATCCAATATGAAATGTCAATTAACTTCCGTTTAATTAGTTAGGGAGAGGAAAGAATCTGCTGGGCAGTGTAACATAGCATGTGCTACAGCAGGTATTACGAAAAGTGTGTTGTGTTAGAGGAACTGCGCATGTTACCCTATGCCCAGACTGAGTGGCTAAGGCTGAGATGAACAGTGGTAGACAGAATAGTAGGCAGCTGTGAACACAGCAAAGCTTCACAGGCTAAACTAGGGTATTCTAAAGCAGACACTGAGTCCACTGAAGAATCTAATATAGAGAAGATCTGTGTTCAGACCTACTTGTATAAAGGTCGCAGGTGTGGAGGTCAGTTGGTGGAGACTGATTTGAAACTACAGGTAGGACAACTATTAGGTGTTCACTGCAGTGATCCATACAGAAAGGGAGCAGAGTCTAGGATGGCGGTGGTGGGGTGCCTGGGGGAGTGTAATAGAATGAATTCAGAAGAAGAAAGTATCCTGGAAATACTACGAAGGTCCTTTCCAGATTATGTGTATTGAGAATAAGTAGTAAGTGAAAGAGAGGTATTTCAAATGACTCTTAGATGTCATCCTTAGACCCCCCGAATAATGATGAAGCTGTTCATGAGAGAAGGATTACAGGAAGAGAGAGAGAGAGGGAGAGAGAGAAGTAGAGACTGAGACAGAGAGAGAGAGAGAGAGAGAGAGAGAGAGAGAGAGAATCAGGTGGTGGGAGTTCAATTTACAAGAGGTTAAATTTGGAGATGCTATGTAATATCCATAGATTAACAGTATGGACTAAACTCTAAATTCTATGGGTCTAAAGTTTGGCGTAGAGACCTTGGAAAACAATCCAAAATATTCTGTGTGCCAGGTAATTCCACTAACATCTGCCTCTAAATATGTGGTTCTACTGGGCCTTTAATTTTCCTTTCATAGTATTTAGAAAATTGGGAGATTGCTTTACAATTTTTTTCTCAATTAAAGCTTTTTTTTAATCATGAATGCAATATTTTCTCTTCAGTACTAGTACTTAAAATTAAAAGTCCACTTAAAATATTTACATGAAGCAAATATTCACAATTACCAAGATCAGTGGAAATGCTGACTCATGTTTCCCTAAGAGGCAACCTTCTGGGTTCCTATGTAGGAGATCATCTAAAAGAAACAAGTTTTTTAAAAAACTCAGGCAACTCAATCCCTATACAGAACCATAGGTTGTCCCAGAATGTTGCACAGGCGGGGAGAGATTTTAAAAATCTACCTTACCTGGTTAAAATAGAAGTTACTTTTGTTTTGAAGCTGTGTTTGGTGACTAAAGGTAGTGAAGAAACTGCTTGGCTTAGCATCATTGTCTCCCATCTTTGGAAAGTGACACCACAAACTAAATACCATACCACAAGCCTGATTTTGACAATGACCCCCTATCACTGGCTAGCACAGCACTGTGGGTGCCCTGAGATTGCAAAAGAAAAGGAGGGAAGGAGCGGACTCACACTAAGTGTTAGGGGCTTAGTATTTATTTTTTATTTCATTTGATTCACAAAATGAAAATTTATGGAGTAGATGAGTTATTGCATGTCCTAGTCATCAATCACTTCTCAAGGTCACACAGCTAAATGAATGGAGCCAGAAATATAATCTCAAATCTTTTGGTTCTTTCCATTTTGTCTTTTAGTCTGATATTATACTGGTGATGACGGTACAATTAGCAAAGATATGAACCAATATATAGAGGTACACAGATGTCCATGAATCTCCACACATTCAAAGATAGAATGTCTCAGTGTCGTGAGATATAAATGTGGGAATTGTCTCATTTTATACTCTTTGGGTAAAGGTTTTTGTTTTTGTTTTTGTTTTGATTTTTTGGGGCAAGGTCTCACTACATAGTACAGGCTTGTCTTGAACTCTTTATGTAGCCCAGGCTGGCATTGAACTCACGTTGATCCTACTGCCTCGGCCTCTTGAGTACTGAAATTACAAGTGTGTGCTGTCATGCCTAGTAGGATGAGGCTCTAAAAAGGACATATTATCTCTATTTACTTAGAAACTATCATAATGGGATGCTGGGGTCTCTGTCTCTTAATTTGAATTACAAGGTATTGATTTGCTTCTGTGGGCAATTTGCTTAAGTTGTCTAGAAATTTCTTATAACTCATTTTCCCTCTCACCACCTATGCAATACATAATTATAAAAAATTTAGGCAATAAAAGCAAACACCAAAGCAAAACAAAACAAAACAAAACAAAAGATCTACCAGCCCTATCATCTAAGAATAGGTTTGTCTTCCAATCTGGTGAATATTCTTACATTCTTTTTATATACTTGCGTATATCATGCACATGAATGTTTATTAAATCTATATAAAGTTCCTTATATTTATTAACTTTAATTTTCTGTTTTAATTTAAAAAATAATAAAAATAATTGTTACTTTGAAATTGTTGGTTCCAACTGATGCATGAAATAATCAGATACAATTAGGGTCAACTGTGCTTAGATTTTGTCCAAAAGGTGACTTCAGCAACTGGGCTGATGTCCCTGGATCTGTTCTGTCATTATTTACTAGACAAAGTCTCTGACTAATACTCTGTGATCTGATTACTGCCATCAGCCCATCTGTAGACACAACAGAATACAAATAAAATATCCACCTAATCTGTATCAGGCAGGCCTTCCCTCTTAGACTCATATATTCAGGAAGTATTGCATTTCCTCTCTCCACAACCATTACAACCTGCTTTTATTTTTATTACAGGGAGATGTAGCACTTCATTACCTATGATGAGTAAGTTCCAAGATCTTTCAAATGTTTCACCTTAACAGTATAATCACAGTAATAATAGAAAATTACAGCCAGAGAACACTTAATGGAAATGGTTCATTTTACAGATGATAAAACTGAGCCTCAGGGAAGAAAGGAAAGCCAAGATTGTTTATTAAATTCTTACGTATGGCAGGAGCAATGCATATTTATTTCACTCCAAATCATAAACTTTTCAGTTAGATGTTACTGATCACAATTTGTATGAAGTTAAAGTTCCTCAGAAGGATCAAAAACTGACTTCATCGAACTCTGAAGAGACAGAGCCAGGATTCAAACATTTGTTTTTCTAGCATCCCCTACCACACCTTGCCTTTCTGGGGTGATGTAACGAAATCAGAAAGCTACTCAATGGTGGTAGAGCAGGACCTAGAAAGAACTCAGTCTCCTGATGTCTGATGTTTATGCCTCTCTATATGCTCTTGTCCTCTTCCACATGGGCCACCATCAGACTCAAGCCTACAGTCTTTTACTTCTAAGCTTTATTGCAAGCAGTCAAGCTCAGCAGTTTGCTATACAAAGATATTTTCACAAGTAGGTCACCCTTTTGTATACTGAACATGAATGAAGGACATGAGAACCTTTAGGATTTAAATCATGTCATTAATTACCATCTATACTGCAAGTCAGTCACGTAGAAAAATGCAAAATTAAAATGAATAAGGCTCACTAGTACCTGTACTATTAGACGAGATTGGAAAAGTGACTTGTATGTCTTAAGCAGGCATATTCAGCATTTAAATAATAGAAAGCTGCTTGAGTTTGTGTCCAACTTAATTCAACAGCTAAATCTTGAAGCACATTTTCCTTTTCTTCATCTAGCATGTTTTCGCAGCCAGCCCCCAGCCACTCTGCACAGTGTCTACTTTAAGAAACTGGGAGGAAAGGAAGCAGTGAACATTTGTTTCCCGCCTACCATTTGTCAGGCTCCGTGTTAGGTGTTTTACATTTATTATGTAATGTTTTGTCCTCCCAAGGCCCAGTGAAAGAGTTCATTTTATTTTTAGTTTCTATATGAGGAAACCAAAGCTTAGAAAGCTAACTTTTAAAACAAAAATCTAATAAGTATTAAGCTTGGGAATTATGCCAAAGCTTAGTTTCACAGCCACAGCCTTCCTTGAAACTGGCTGATAGGAATATTTCAAATATAATAAATGCTTATCAAGAATTTCCTTTCTTGTGCTGGAGATTTGGCGTAAGCACCTACCTGGCAGGCATGAGGTTGTGAGTTTGATTCCCGGTACCCCCCCCCCCACCGCAAAAAGAATTTCCTTTCTCAAAGACTCTTATGGTTGACACGATTAAATCCTCACAGCGGTCCTAGGATATAGGTCCTGTGTTAGTTTCAACTTCAAGATGCACGACAGGAAAATGACTCAGATGAGACCATGCCACTATTAAGTGTAAAATTTGGATGCAAACTCGGGGAGACTAGCCTTAAATCCTGTTGTGTTGTTAAACAGTCATTCATATTTTCCAGAAGAATTATAGCAAGCTAACAAGAATGCTATGTTTCTTCCCAAGGTCAGAAGAAATAAAGAAGATGACACTAATTCTCTTAGTAGTGCTGGAGTAGGTAGGATAAAATTATTACAGCTTGAAGGGTAGGCGTAGTTCAAACAGCCAAAGATGAGGAAGAGAAAGAAAAGAAAGATTTGTCTACTGGAAGTATTTTCTGTGTCATTTTGTTGTCCTTTGAACCTCCACTGTCTTGAAATTTGTCAATTGATCTATCAAACTGGTTAAGATTTTGATCTTCTGATTCACACAGACAGCATCTACATATTTATGACTGATGTTGCAGGTTCATGGGAACCCATGGGGATTATTTATCTATTGTTCCAGATCAAATTATCCTACAACGTAGTGGCTTAAAACAGTGACTATTTATTACTTCTTACCTTCTGTGGGTTTTTGTTAGCAGTTCTGGTTCAGGGTCGGAGGTGATAATCAGGCTGTTAGCTGGGGCTGCAGTGATCCGAAGGCTTCACTGGGGTTCCTAGGTGGTTTGCACATGGCACTTGAAAGGAGAGTGGTTCTTGTCACATGAGCCTCTTCACGGGTGCTGTAGGGGTCCCCGTGACATTGTAGTTGGCTTCCTCAAAGCAAGGGGTCCAAAAGGAAAGCAAAGAATATGCTACAGTATTTTTATGCTCTAACTGTAAAAGTGATATGTCACTGCTTCCATCATATTTTAGTGGTCGCGGAGATCAACGTTGATCCATTATGAGACTACACAAGGGCTGGATTCCAAGAGTCGAGGATCCCTGGGATCCCTTTTAGAGGCTGGTTATTACCACAAACTACGTCTTTTAGGGAGCAGAAATTTTCCAAAAGAAAAAAAAATGACTCCTATTCATAAACATGTCTTGTTACTGTATCTCACAATATTGCATGAATCAAAATATAGACCCTCTTGGAAAGGACCACCTTGCCAACGTTAGGCTAGACACTGAATAGTCTAACATTCACTTCTACCCAGGCATCAACTTAAGAAAAGTGCATACACTTTGAGGCTGTAATGTTAAATTAAATAAAAAGATACACAAGCTTACATATTGTGTGGTTTCTCCAATGTGAGGAACCCAAAATACAAATAATGAACACAATAAAAGATCATAGGAACAGGAAGATAAATCTTTTGCAAAAAAGAAAGAGACCAAGACTTGGAGGAAGGGAAAGGAAAAGAAATAAAAAAGAAATTAGTTTGTGTTATATCAATATACTAATTCCCCAAGGTGAATATAATCATTATGTACTACAAACATGTACTTAAAAAAAAAGAGGAAGAAAAAAAGAAAAGCTAGGTGTTTAAGCCTTATTAAGAGTCAGAACAAAGTAATTATAAGATTTTTATTGTTATAGGAAACAGGGCAGGCATGAATGGCAGACACAGAACCATCTTTTGGGAAAAACACCTTTTTCTGCCTGCACAAATTGTGAACTGCACAAATCCAAAAGTCTTTCCACATGGACTGTGATGTGAATGCTGCACCCCTGAAGTTGCATGACAGGGAAGGCTTAGATTGGGGCCATTGAGAGCATGAGCTGGAATTTTGGCAGCAATAGTAACAGCAAGATCTCCATCCCTCTCCCTTATAGGCCTACCTTGCAAAATTAGCCATATATAAAAGGGAATTAATATCAGAACTGCAGAAGGTGGATAGCTCCTTTAATGACAAGTTAAGCAGAGAGAACCAAGATGTACCAATAACAGTTCTTCACATGTTTGGTTCTCTAGAAAATTTTAGGCATATATAAAAAAAGAAAAATGTTCCAGGATCTATACACTAAATTTAGTAGCTGTACAAAATCAATTCAAAAAAGATTTTAGGTATATTTATGTTAAATCTATCGAAGGTATGCAAGTCAGTACTATAAGGTGGGTTGATAAGTTAATAATGCTTAATTAACCTCATCATTTACATTTTGTATTTTCTACATGAATGATTTTTGGTATAATCAGTGTAACTGGAGACATTGTACTGGATTCAGTTGTGAGGTGTAAAAGTTCTTTTATTTAGAACTCATGTTAGAGATGCAAAATAGTGAAATATACTTTGTATATCCAGCCCAGATTCTGAGTCTGATTGATTTAAATATATAGGAGTCAATTTTGAACAAAAATTCAAGAACCTCCAATAAATCTAGAACAGACTACTCTTCATATCAATACTGTATTAGTCCACAGCCTGTGGAAATACTTGACAATGATAATTTTTCAGGAAAATTTAAAATAAATATGGGGTATCATCTCCAATCTCTGAAAGCTCTCCAAAACAAAAGGGAATAAATATGTTTTTATTAGCACTCTACATTTTAGTAGAACTAATTTAAAACCCTCAGAAAATTTGCACATATAAAAAATAGCACAAAGGACACATATGCACTCTTGACTCATGTTCACTTATTGATGACATTTTCTACCCAATCTTCTCCCTCTTGTCTCTAGCATTTCTATCTCTCATCTCTATGTACTTATTTAGAATACAAACATGTACGTGTGTCCCTACATTTATATATTTCTGAACAATCATGGCTCTGTATTTCTATTATGTTAGCGTGCATTTTCTAAGAATTGGAATTGTCTTCTTCATGACCACCACACAACTATCAACTGAAATAAATTTAACATCAATATTTTAATTTAATGTCTTCCACATCTTGATCACTTTCTCATCTTTGGGACACAATACTCACAACCTACAGGAAGGGAGGTTTATTTTGGTTCACAGTTTTAGTCTATGGTCAGCTGATTCCAACATAGAAACAGGATAACAAAGGAAACATGCTTAGCCCCTGGCATCTGGGAAACAGAGAAACAAGGGAGGAGCGAGGCTAACAGTAATATCCTCTTTCAGGTCACCCTCCAGCCAGTGGCCCACCTTCAACCAAGTACTACCTCTTAGCAGCATATTTGTTATTCAGTTTATCAGTGGATGAACTCATTGATGAATACAACATTCCCATAATACAATCACCTTCCACACACACATGAGAATTCTGCGGGGTATTACAGTTCTAAACCATAGTATCCATCAACCTTCTATCACAGCATATTAACCTTACTTATTCGCTCCCTTTTTTTTTTTTTTTCAGCACTGGGGATCGAACTCACATCCTCGCACCTGCCAGACAGGCGCTTAAGCTGCTAAGTCAAACTCCCGACCCTGGTTTTTTGAGGCAGGGTCGCTAGCCTTACTTATTCTTGAACTCCATATAAGTGGAGTTATACAATATATTCTCTTTTTAAAATGGACTGTTTGTTTAACACTATGTCTAGGAGATTTCCCCCATGATATCACTTACAGCCATAATTTGTTCTTATTTTTGTGTAGTATGATGCTGAAGATATTATAATTATTTTTATTTTTTCCCACTGATGGCCATCTGGATTGTTCCTGGTTTGGGTCATTGTAAGGAAATCTACTGTGGATATGCATATATATATATATATATATATATATATACACATACATATATATAGTTTTATAATTGTAACTATAGTTTTATAATGATAAACTGTATTTATATAGTTTATATATAGTTTTCCAAAGTGATTTTCAAGTTTATATCTGATTAACAATGTCTTAATACTCCAATTTTTCCACATCCTCAGAGATCATCAGAATTGAATGACTTTTAAATTCTAGCCACTGAGGTTACAATTTCAAATTACCTGAGTTCTTTCATATGTTTATTGTACACTTACATAGTGGCTTTTAGTGAGATACCTGGTCGAGTCTTTTCATTATTAAGAATTTATTGGATATTCTCAATCCAAGTCTCCAGTTTTCCTTTTCACTCTCTCGTAATAGTGGCTCTTAAAAAAAAAAAAAGGAGACAATGCTTACAGTTTATTTCTATCAAGTTGTAGCATATGTGAGAATGCAGATGTTTATAGTATTCCTCTAATATTCTTTTATTATTATTTTTTTGTTTTGAAAAACAAAACAGAAAAAAGGATAGAAATAATACAGAATTTCAAAAAAACAGTAAGAAATCAATACTAGCTAATGTGTTCTATATTGTTATCTTAGAAGTAGTTGTTCAGGTTACAAGATGTAGGCATAAAAAATGATCAAACAATCAAATAATGGCAGAACAAACTATTCTTTTTGATGAACAGAGATTAGTAGTATAGTTATCTATCTTGCACACGTATACACACATACAGTTAAATGTGTATACCTACATACATATAATCTTTTCCTTTCTTCCTTTTCTCCATTCCCCTATCCCAGTTCTTTCCTTTTGAGCACTTTCTTTCCTTTTCATTATTATATTATCTATTGTACATTTTGGTTATTATTACTCTTTCACTTTTTTATTATTTTTACATTAGGCAGACAATGCAATATTTATAAATATGAGTTTGATTTATTTCACTTATAAGTATAGTCTCAAGTTGCCTCCATTTACCTATAAAAGCCTCAAGATTATCATTTTTATAGCTGAGTAATATTCCATTTCATAAAAATAACTCATCTTTTTTATCCATTCTGTGGTTGATGGGCATTTTGGTTGTTTCCAAGATTTAGCTATTACAAATTGTGCTGCTATAAACATGAGTGCACATATATCACTGTGGCATGACATTTTCAGTTTTTCTGAGAAAATACCCAGAAGGGAATAGCTGGGTTGAATGAGACTTCCAATCCTAGTTTTTTGAGGAATCAGCACACTGATTTCCACAGCAGCTGTACCATTCTACACTCCCACCAACAGTGGAGAAGTGTTTCTTTTTCCCCGTGGCCCTGCCTACATTGGTTATCAATTGATTTCTTGATGGCAGTCATTCTTTCTGGAGTGAGATGAAATCTCAATACTATTTTAATTTGCATTTCTAGAATGACCTTTGATGTTAAGCATTTCTTTGTGTATTTATTTGTCATTTGTATTTCTTCATCTGAGAAGTGTGTGTTCATCTCAGGTGCCCATTTTTGGATTGGGTCTTTGAATTTGGGGGACCTGATGTTATTCAATTCTTTATATGTTCTAGATAGAAGTCCTTCATCTGAGGGACAGCTGGCTAGAATTCTTTCCCATTCTGTGGGTTTTCTTTCTGCTAATATTCTTTTATGGATAAAGGATCCATAGTGATAACCCTTAGGTGATTGCTGACATTGGTAAATTACATCTTCTCTTTTTATCTTTGTTACTCTTGCTACAGGTTAACCACCTTTGCTGATTTTTTTTGAGGAATAACTTTTTGTTTCATTTGTTTATTGTTTTCCTATTTTCAATGTTATTTATTTCTGTTTTTATTTTAATAAATTCTTTCACCTGCTTGCTTTGAATTTTTTCTCTTCTTTTTCTAAATTCCTGAGGCAGGATTTTAGATTACTGATTTTAGATCTTTCTTTTTCTTGAAGTAGGCATTTGGTGCTGTAAATTTTATTAACAGTACTACTGTAGGTGTATCCCACATATTTTGATTTGTCACATTTAATGGTGTCTTGTGATAAAGTTATTATTTTTAATGGCACCATCATACCTCTCTACTATGGTCAGTGCTATTTAAAAATCTTTGCTAAGGCCATAAAAAATATTTTCTTGTGAAAACTTTCTTCTAGAAATGTTATTATTTATCCTTCACGTATAAATCCACAATCGCTTTTGAACTGGATTTTGTCTATGGTGTGAGGTAGGGATGAAGATTTATTTTCTTCTACCATGGGTATCTAAGGGACCAAGAACTATTTATGAAAAACCCTACCCTTTCTCTACTATACTGCAGTCAGACTTTGGTCAGTCAAGTGACTGTTCATATTTGAGATTATTTTCCACATTATCCACTCTCTTCCACTGGCCCATTTATCTTACATTTGTGCTATATTCTTTGCCTTTATAACAATTATTAATGTTGTCTACTTCAAATTCTACAAGTTTCTTCTTCTTTGGGTAAATTGTGTTATCTAGTCTTCTCCCTTTGTGTTTTCATATTCAGTGTCAAATAAACTTGTCAATTCAAAGAAAAAAAGTGTGACACGATTGGAATTTCATTGATATTATGAACCAATTTGAAGAGATTGATTCCCTAACAATATCATGTCTTTAAATCGTGTTTCAGCCATGATGCTTTCAGTCCTTGTGTGCTTACGGCATTTCCAATTTACTTAGGCCTTCTTAACTTCTTACAACATTTTCCCTAGGTTTTCACATAGAGGTCTCACTTATCTTTTGTTAAATTTATTCATACATTTTTTTATGCCACTGTAAACGGTATTTTAAATTTTATTTTTAAAATTTGAACATATATAGAAATAAAATTGATGTTTCTTACTAAATTACATTCAGTCATAGTGTGAATTCTTAAAGATTCTCTATATACAAAATTATAATAACAATTTTATTCTTGCTTTCAAATCATTTTTTACCTCTGAAATTTCTTTTACTTGCCTTCTTGCTCTACCCAGGATCTCTAGTGCAATACTGAATAGAAATAGTGACAGTGGTCAAAGTAGAGAGCCTTTTGAAAATCTAAGTGCATGTGTCTCATCCCCGAAATTCTGGCTCAGTAGGTTTTGATTGGGAACCTATAAAATCCACATGTTACAAATATTCCAAGTAACTCTGCTATAAGGGTACCCTAGAAACACACATTAAGCAATATTTTAGGGTATATGTTTTACTCACCTGCAGAATTTTCTTAATAAGACTGGAATAGTGCACCCTTATTTTTCCTTCTTTTCTCACCTCCAATCTCTTCCATACAGTGATAGATATATAAAATATTTTTTGAGTACCATATTGTGCTACTTCTCTTGTTTTGGTTCTAACTCTGCAAATAATATGCATGTAGGGTCTGGAGTTTTAAATTATTTACTGACTTTAGAAAGGGAGAAATGTGTTTTTCTAGGCAGACAGTCACATTTTAGAAAGAAGCAATAATTTTCAAAAAACTATATTTGCAAACTGTTGGGTCACTGTTGAGTTTAATCCTTTCTCTCTATCTACTCATATCCACATCAGTACACACACAATGATATGGGATTTGTTACATGATGGAATAAATATGGGGAAAATTAGATTTTGGAGAATTCAAAGTTTCATAAGATAGACTTAGATAATATGAAATCACTTTTTAAAAAGTACAAGTATCAGGCATCTAGTTACAGGTCAACTGGGAAAATGTATATTTTTAGGTTAAGAGATAAAAGATGCCATGCAAATAGCTATAGAGCTGAGACTAGGGAGGACCTTTAAGATCATGTCCTCTGACCCTCGCATTCTTAGAGATGATTTAACTGTGCAATTCTTCCTGGCAGAGTGATTTGTCCAGTGTTTCCTGGTAGTGGTACTAGGATCAGCACCCACCACCTTTGACTCCCATCCCCATGCTCTTTCCCTGATGTCATCAAACATTTTATAATACGAAGTCATGAACATGAAAGGAATACCCAAGAATAAAGACTGTGGAAATTTTATGACAAGTTCACAAGCAGGAGTCCTTCATATAGAATAAGAGCGGGGTACAAGAAGACAGACTGATTCTGTAAAAGGATTATTAGAAAGAGTGAAAGACAGATGTGAGAAAGAGGGCAAAGTGAAAAGAAAATTTAAAAAATTAACTGAAAGACAAACTAAACTAGGGAAGTCACCAGTGGAAAATAATAATCAGGAATGAAACATCATAAAAGAATTCAAGAGCATAACAAATGAAGTATCTCACGTCCACTTTTGTCAAAAGTAGATTTTTCTAGCATTACCCAAGTAATAAAATGGTTCATAATGAAATAGTATGGAAGTACATTTAAACCCCTTTGAAGAGGGACAAATCTAAAGTGGTAAAAATACTGAGTTCCTAGGTGTCTTTGTCACCGCTGACTTTCTCATTACTGCGACACAATACCTGTTATCTGCAACTTAAAGAAAAGGGACATTTTGGCTCTCAGTTTGTAGAGGTTTCAATCCATAGTCAGCTGACTCCAACTCCAGGTGGCACGGAAGAGGGGTATAACAGAAAGAGAGCGTGCTCATAGCATGGCAGACAGGAAGTAGAAAGAGACCAAGGGAGAAACATTAGTTTTAAACTCGTCATACCTCCATAGTCTAATCACTCCCAAAGCCCCACCTATGACCTCATGAGCTTTAGAGGGGACATCTAGATATAAACCATAATACTAATCCTCTAAATAGTTAAATGAATAAGAAACAGTGATGCAAAGATACATGTTTCTATATCAAAACCATTGATATATAAAATCAGAGAAACATTGGGAAAGGTCAAGCTAGCTACTTTAGCTAACCTGGCTAATGAATAAAACTACAAAGGGATGGGGAATTCCAAGCATTTTGAACAAATCACAGTGCATTATTTTAGTGGACGTATAGTTTATACAACTGCTTGAGTTTATTTCCTTACCTTTTGCACTCCCTCCAGAGCCTAAAGCTAAATATTACAATTATATTATCAGTTTCCAGCCTGATTAGCATGTAAAAATGTTAACTTTCACAGTTCATTTGATAAGCCAAAGATCCCTCTTGTTGTCTCTTAGAATAGAAGGATCTATTTTTAATCTATGTCTAACAGAAAATACGATACAATGGTAAGGCAGATGTTATAGAAAAATGAATTTAAAATGTGGCTAGTACACCAAATATATGTACCTATTAAATCAGTTTGCAGTCAACACACAGTCCATGAGTTCCACATATACAAAGGCAACAATGTTAGAAAAAAATCACATCTGTATCAAATACATATATTTTGTTCTTCTCATTATTCCCTAAACAATACAACATAACAGTTATTTATACAGCATTTACATTATAAGAGTTTTATATATATATATATATATATATATATATATATAATGATGAGTTAAAGTATGGAAGAAGATGTGTATAGATTCTATGCAAATGCTATGCTATTTTATATATGAGACATGAAAATTTGAAGATTTTGGTATCTATGGCAGGTGGAGGGGTGTCCTGCAGCCAGTCCCCTGTGAACACTGACTGCTTGCTGAGGATAGTTTGTGAAATCAGACAGACATGGACTTGGTTCCCAAGTTAGCTTCTCACTAGTTATTTAACCCTCCTTCTCTCCTTTTCTCTTTTCTCTCTACGTACTTTCCCTCCTTTCCTTCATTCAAAAATATCCCTAGAGCATTTGCTATGTGCTGGGCTAGTGTCCCGAATACATTCTTAGGGAAAACATGAGAAGTCTATAGCAAACACACTTGCCATAAATCCACATGAGCACAGGTGCAGATGCAGAAATGAGCCAAAATTGGACCAATTCCCAGTAGACTAACAGTAGATAGTAGAAGATGAGATTTAAGGACCAGCTGAAGTCAGATTGCCAAGAGCCCTGAATGCCATGAGAAGCAGTTTCAAATTAGGACTAAATTAGAACTCAAGTGGCTAGGATGGCAGTCCAGGATTGGGAGGCTAAAGCAAGGGACAATTTCAAGAGGGACAGATTGCTAGATCCTTCAAAGAAACCAAGAAAAAGATGGCTCTAACTGTTAAACATTGACCCTTTAAAGTAGTCCTTTTGGAGAGATGAGAATAGAAACCAGTGCTGGGATGAAAGAAGGGAAATGGGAGTAAAAATTGGAACCAGGGGACCCTAGAGTCCCACGGGAAAGTTAAACAGGATGGCAAGGAAATAGTGTGGTAGAGATGGAGAAAGCTGGGAGGTCAAAGGCAGATGCCTTGTTCCTAAACTGAAGAATTTCTGTGCATAGGCAAATGCAAAAGCTCAGTGAAGGTTCTAGGATGAGAAGGAGAGGGAAAGGACAGCTGAGGTAGCAGAGGAGGCTTGCAGAGTCGGGGTGGCACTCCTTCCTCTGACTCTGAAGGGCACGACCCCTCACTGAGATTCCCTTTGTACCATAAGCAGCCAAGGTGTAAGGTTATCTCCACTCCAGGCGAGCACTTATTAGACAGCAGAGTACCAACATCAGGGCACAGAAAAGACCAAGGGACAGAAGTTGCAGAAAGACAAACATGAAAGAGTTGAGCCCATCAATAGTTTCAGTGGAAGCATCAAACCGTCCTGATTCACACCCCAGGAACCTTTCTGCTGCTTCTTCTGTGTTGTGTGGAGCGATGTGGGGCAGCAGTGCGAATGTTCAAAGGGCAAAAAACCTCTTGATCCATCACCTCTCCTTCAGAAGCAATGACACGGGATGGTGGCGACTGCAGGCCTGCTCCGAAGACTATCATTTGTGCTACATGTGACCAAATGAAGAGAAAACTGGAGCTTAAAATGAATGGGTGTTTATGTCGAGATAAATACATCCCAGAAGTTGGTAGTTGTGGCAGAGGGCCACTCAGTTCTGTGCAAAGATGCCTTGTCCACATGCAAAACTCACTTCTAAAAATCTTGCTGCCAAACTACTTTCAAACTTGAGAGCACTTTCTCCTCTTACACCTTTAAATTGTAAGGGTCAGATAAAGAGCTATTGAGGGCCTTTGCTCTGCCTCTAGCTCTGTTTGAGTTTTTGGTTGGGAGAAACTGAGCAGAGGGTTTCCCTGGTCACAATGCCCTCCTGCAGGACCGAGCTAGCAGGGTTTGCAGCTTGGAGCTTGCACCCCAAGTGTAGCGTGCAGGGAGCACCAAGGCTGCAGCTGCGTGGCCTGCCATCCCCAGGCCAGAGGACCCCCTGAATCAAGAGACCTTACTGTGCACCTGACCAGCAGAGTGAGTGTCTTTGGAGGGAGAGGGCAGAGTGCTGACTGGGCATCTTGGCTGTGTAGTCTTCCTTTTCGCATTAGTCTGTCTGTGCCAACAGCTGAAACCCGGGCTGCGGGAGGCGGGTGTCCGCCGGAGCACTGACCCCTGGGTGCTCTGCGGGGAGTGAGGTTGGGGGAGCCCCAGGCACAAGCCACAGGGATAACCTGGTCTTTGCTCCAGTCCACAAATCCTTAACGGGTTTTCTTTCTCTCCCTTCACCCTTTTCTCTCCTTTGCTCTCTTTCTTTCTCTCTCCCTCTTTTTCCCCCCTTTTTCCCTCTCTTTTCCCCCTCCCTCCCCGTCCCCTTCCCCTTCCTCTCCCATCCCCCTGCCCATGTGCGAGGCTCTTCCTTTCCCCTCCTCCCCTTTTCCGCCGGCCTCCCTCCCTCTCCCTGCCTCTCCTCCTGCTCTCAGCTCGCAGGGCGACCCTGCTCCTGCCTCCCACATTAATGGCGGCATCTTCGGAGGATGACATAGACCGGCGGCCCATCCGGAGAGTGCGCTCCAAGAGCGACACGCCGTACCTCGCGGAGGCCAGGATCTCCTTCAACCTGGGGGCAGGTAAGGACGCCCCTCTGCCCGGCTGCCTCCTCGCCAGCCGGCTCCCTCCCTGCCCGGCTGCTCTGGGCCGCCTCAGCCCCCGCCCCTCCTGGTCCCCTCCCCAGATGCCCTCCGCCCCTGCCCACCGGCCGGGCGCCGCTCGCTGTCTTTGTGTGGAGGGCGTGTGCGCGCGCGTGTGTGCATGTGTGTGTGTGCGCGTTGCGGAGTGGGGGAGGGGGTGCGTGGAGCCCTGCACCCGCCCAGGAGTCACACGCGGGCTTTCCCCTTCCAGGAAGAAAAGAAAGTGTTATCTGGGCTAACAATGATCCCAGAAAGCTCCCAGAGCCCGGTGCGCCTGCTGTGAGCGGAGGCTCTGGTCGGGGGAGGCTGGCCGGCCCGGCGGCTGCCGGGTGGAACTTGTTGGTGACATTCAGACTCTGGAGATTTTGACGGGTGAATGCCACCCGGCTGGCTGGCTGCGGTGTTGGAGTGGAGAGAGGGGCGGGGCCGGCGGCCGGGAGCTGAACCTTTCCCTTGCTCCAAGCAGGTGGAGAGCGGCCGCTGGTACTTGTCCTAGGAAAGCCTGGTCTAGGGGACCCAGGTTAGGGGACTCGGTGCTGTCTTTAGAACTAGTGCTCAAAGTGGCCCAGAAAGAATGAAGTGGAGAGATAGCTGAGAGAGAGGAGGGAAGGAAGAAAGGAGAGAGAACAGGAAGGAAGCTAGGGAGGGATGGAGGGAGAGAGAAGGGAGAGAAGAAAGAAAGGAAGGAGGAATAGGAAGAAAGGAGGAAAAGGAAGGAAAAGACAGAAAGACAGGAAAGGACAAGGGAGGAAGACTGAGGTGTGCCTCAGTTGGGTCCATTTCCAGTTACCTAACAAGAAATGCCAGAGTCTGCTCTTTCCACTGCTGCTGCGGCTCCAAACTCACTTGTGATGAAGTTACTCTACCCCTGAGAGGAAGTTGTTCACCAGGACATTCACAGCGTTGCCTGTGCCCAATGACGTGGACTCTAGCTTGTGCCCCTTCCCCTCCCAAGCCTCTTGGTTATTCTAGCAATTCCAGTGCAATGCAAGGGCTTTGAGCTGCAGACTTACTTTCAAAATAAGTTTTAAAAAGGAGACAATACTGTTTTTCTTGAGGAAGTTAAACTCTTGAAAGTGGAACTGAGTCAAATAAAGTGTGTGTGTGTGTGTGTGTGTGCATGCGCGTGCTCATGCACGCACATGTTCTGGAGCAAAGAAACCCTGCAAATGATAAGCATTTTATGGCCTGTTGAGGAGTCTGGATAAAAGGGAATGTTGGGCATGAAGGAAACACTGCCAAGTGAGCACATTTTCAAGGCTGGAAGAGTGGGAACCGAATGTGTCAGAGTAGCCAGGTTGACTGGTGTGTGATTTTCCTGTCTTGGTGATTTGGTTTTTTTAATCATATGCATCCCATTACTTCTGAAGTGATCACCTTTGAATTTGGAGCTGGAGAAAAGAGAACTTCACTGAGGAAGTTTTGGTTGGTTTTTGTGGCATACAGTAGTAGCTCATGGTGCTCATCTCATAATTGTGAATTGAGAATCTCCTGCTTCTATATTCCAGATTAAATAGGTGGTCACAGAGTGACTTTTAAAGGACTGAAAAGAACTTCTCTTAGGGCCAAGATTATTTTTGCAACCCAGTGATATTGAGAATTACTCCACTGGGCCACTTGATAACAAACTCAGCTTTGGCTTAGCACAGAAGAAAAGGTGCTAAAGCAGCAGTTAGTAAAGGTGTGTATGTGTGTTTAACCTTGTGCTAGTACTTTTATAACAGAACAATAAAATAAATCACTAAAGGAGAGTTTCAAGTTTCAGCCATTATTCAATTACGTTGAACGCCTTTGCCAACAGATTAAACCCAGTGACTTACAATGTTTTATTCTGGAGTCCAGCAAAAAGATTGACTCAGGCAGGACATGTTTCCCTCTCATCTGGAAATAAGCCAAACAAGTATGCAGTACTTTCTGTACGTCTCTTTAAAAAGTCCTAAATGCAAAGTGACAAGAGACACCGGAGACAAAGAGCAATCTGTGGAAAAGACCTTGGTGGAGTGGGAAGGGCCTAGCTCCTGGAGCTCTTCCCTGCTGTCTGGGAGCTGTCCTCTCTTGGTGGTGCTGAAGCAAAGAGCAGAGAGGCAGAGACTTTGACCATAAAATGGACAGAGGAGGGAGTGGTGCTCAGGCTCTCCCTAATAAGATTGCTACACTTTTCTGGGGAAAATGCAAGCGATGGGGACACCAAAAACTTTTCTGTCACTGCCCAGCTATATTTTCTGCTTGTTTACTCCTCACGCCTACTGCTCCACCGCTCAAATCAGGCATTCTTTTGCTCTAATTTTGCACTGGCTGCTCACTCCTGGGGTTTTGTTTATTTTCCAGCTGGCTTCTGGTTGCTTTCCTAACAAAGTAAGATGCACTTGCAGATGTTCCTTTCCCCTGCGTTTAAAAGTAACTGTAACCCCTGATTTTAGAAAGCAAACAGCCTTGTTTATCTCCTTGAGCAGCAAGTTGTAATTAAACTATTAGTGCCGTTATCAGCATTACTGAACAGAGAAGCCTGCAAACTCCCAATAAATTGCATAATCTGGGCATAGTAAAGCTCTTGTTTGTCTCATAATAGCAATTTATAAACAACTTAGGAAACAAGGATTCCTTTGCCCTTTCTTTCCATTCTTCTCATATCCCCCAATACTCATTTATTGCTTATTCTTTCCTGAGATATTCTTTACTGTTTTAAAACACTTATGGTAAACACTCCTTTACCACACCCATTCATTATATGTAAATTGATGTAATATTTTAGAGGCTTAACATTTCTTCAGGGAAATAATTATACATATAATGATTTTACTTGGCTATCACAAAATCACTTGGCTACCAAGTTTCTTCCACTAATTTGTGCAGTCACTAAAGAAAGTAGACTGAGCAGTTTGAATATTAATTAAGTATTAAAACGTTTCTTTAATTACACCTTGACTGTGATAGTAGTCAATAGTATCATTTTGGAAAGAATGCCACAGGTTAAGTGAAGGATATATTTCTTAACCAATAGCCCCAAGTCCATCAAAGTATAGCACCAAAATGTTGGTATTTTATCTCTACATGAAGATGCTAATTTCCAGGTTCAACCTATACTGAAAAAGATGAGAACATAAACCATATCTTTCATTCATCTGAAAGAGCCTCTTTTCTAGGTTTTAAACTTCTGTTCAACATCTGGAAGATACAAATATTGATTGCTGAAGACAGTAGAAACGCTGAAGGAAATCAAGTTGATGAGTTTGCTGAAGGTGATCCAGACATATTAGGCCTCATTTGAAACATGGGAAGTGGGTTTATTTCCTGAGAAATTCAAATGTGTTAAAAAGACATTCCATAATAGAAGAGTATGTTCACACATTAGTAGCAAGTGTTTCCGATTATGTTCTCACTTAGTAATGAACATCGTTGACATTTAGCTTGAAAGAACTCACCCTGTCTTATGAAGTCAATCACTCACTACATTGTAGTGAAGATTTGCAGCTCATGTAGCAGGTTCTTTCCTCTGCTTCAATATATTTTATTTATCTTTATACTGACAATACATAGAAGAGTATCTAATACATAGAAGGTGATAAAACTAAGATGTTATCTATAATTACACATTAAAGTAAATGAAAGTAATATGATAAGGAGAAGCATTAAGCACATCTAAAATTTCTTAAAAGGATATCAAAGAAAGAAGGCTAATCATCGTGATGATTTAGCAGTATTTAAGGCACAGAAACAGTCAGGCATTATTGAGAAGAATAAATACTTTTCTAATCATAAAGAAGTTTACACTTTGTTGACATTTTGGAATGGCTTTATGTGGGAGAGATTTTCAAATGATGACATAGTCAACTCCTGTATGCTTATGCTTTTTGTAGATCTGAGATCTGTTTTGGTGTCTAACATCATCCAAGCATAGCTGTTTCTGACTTCCATTGGTCTCTTCTACTATGTTGGGCCCAGAAGATAAAGGCAGTCAGAATTGGCTTGTTCTGACTGGGGCATAAGAACAGATTGGTCAGCAATATGAAGTTAAAAGTTGTGTCTCAAAAGATATATTTCCTCCTTATTGAGAAGGAAAATCTTTATCTCTTAGCCAAATTATGAAAGCCCATGGTACTAAGAAGTGGCAACTCAGAATATCCTATCATCACTTAGCACTGGGAGATCTCTCTGGGCAAACTGGGGATGTTTTCATACTAAAATGGGATTATTTCATCAAACCGAAGTGTGGTAATCATCCTCCTTTACTATTTCACTCAAGAAACATAGTGTGTTCCTTGCAACGTTTTTGTTACTGATTTCAAATTGAAAGCAGGATTCTATGGTTCTAGCTTTTTATGTGATAGCCCAAACTCTCCTTTTATGAGTTGCTTCTCTTTTATTGAGCAGCTGGAATTCAAATGACTAAAGACATTGCTAAGTTTCCCTCCTTATGGCCACAGTTAAAAGCAAGCTAACTTGATAACCTGTGCCTTCCATTAAGGTGGTGCTAATAAAGATCACCCCAGATAGTATGAATAAATATAAACAAGTTACAGGAAAATAAGTAATTAAAAGTATGAATAAGTGGGGAGCTTGGTCATTTACCATGTCATTGTTTCCACAACAACTTACACGTTTATGAAACAACTGGAATAGAAAGTCTGTACTGGGTAATTAAATATTCTTTGCATCTATGGTCTGAGCATTATTATTTTTAAAATCATCTAAGTATTATATTTACTATTATTTTATGACCAAACAGTAAATTATTGTCTGCACATGTCAATATAATTTAATTCCATGGAACCCCATGGAAGCATGTTTAGTATGAAAAAAAAAGTGAAGTAAAAATCCAAAGAAGTTTATTTTAATGCATCTCTTTACTATGGCCATGGGCAAGTCATTTAACTTTTCTCAGCTTTATTTATTCACCTCTAATATGAGGAATATAAATTTAAAATCTCTAAAGCCATATCCAGTCTAAAAATAACTTGTGTTTCTAACTTTGACTATTTTTGAATATGAATTATACCACTGATTTTATATACAGCATAATCTTATTTATGGTGTATGCAAGATAAAAAAATTACAATAAGAATAAAAATAGTTGGTCACAGCAAAATGACGTTGAATTTTAAAAGAATAAATGTATATTGTAGAGAGACATCTCTACATTTAAATTATTTCAGATTTGAATGTGAAGGATTAATCTTCAGCAGGTTAATGCTCTAAAATATTTGGTACACGACTAAATAAGATATTGGCAAAATCATAGGAATAAATGGAGAGCGAGAAAACAAAATATGAATCTATTTCCTGATTGATGTTTCAACTCCTATAACATGTTCTCTTTTATAATTAAAATTAAATAAATCTGTAAGATCTGTATTTTTCCCTCTAGCCTTTTAAATTGCCAGGGGAGGTAAATGTGTATGTAGACCAGCTAAATGGAGGGTTCAGAACTGTTGTAATGTACCTCCTCTGAAATCCACAGAGAATAATCCTAACCTAGGCCACCAACCTGGCCATGAACTATAAAGAACTGCTGTCCTTTTTTCTGCATTGGCATAAAATCTGATAGAGGCAAATACATTACTGACCATTATAAATATAGCCATGGCACGTTAATATATTTTCATGCCTACATCATGATATTAAAACAAATATTTTAAACCTCGTACAGTTATTCTTTGATGTATGCACCTTAAATTCATAACCATTACTTAGTATACAAGAAAAGAGTTAAAATTTGTGTGGAAACAAAAGGTAATTTGTAGAGTTGACTTTTCCCACCTTCCCTTAATGAAGTGAAGGGGGACAAACTATATAACCAGTGAACTAAAAGGAGTCTGAAAAAACAGACACAGCATGTTCCGCAATGTCTGCTACAAGGGAAACTTAAGATTTCTCAGTATATGTCACCACTACCCCTGACCATTTTGGTAGGTGATAAAGAGAATATAATTTCCATGGGAAAATAGGATAGGTTGACATTTTAAATACTTTAATTTATAAGCCTTTTTATATAATGGATAGTTAAATAAAAGATATAATCAATTTTATGGCCTTATTGAATGATGATAGATTCACGAGACTTTCTACATAGGTTACCAAAGGACAATAGGAATGATCTCACCCTAGTAGTTATTTAACATTTATGAATATAAGTGCTGTGGAAAAGCTTATAGGTTTCCTATTGATTTTTTCTGCAACACTTGCACACCCTAAACTAATAATTCACCAGCGGAATCTCTGATAGTAAATACTTAGGGTGTAGCTGTAGACATGGGGCTTTGCTTTTGCAGCTGTTCTGAACTTTAGTATGCTCATTTGCCATTTATAGATGTAGAAAATCCCATTTTCTGGATTTCTACCAACCAAACAAGAAACTGATTTAATATGAAATCATTGTTTAATCTAAGCTATAGAAAAAGCTTTATTACTTTTAAACTTTTCCTTTATTCTACCTATACCCTTTATTTGAGGGGTGGGAAAAATTATGTGGTACCATTCAATTAAAAAATATTAATTGAACAGTTATGTAGCAGACCATTTTAGACACAGTATACGTTAATGAGCAAAACACATAGTTCTAACCCTCATGAATTTAACTTCTGAAAATGTATCATGGACAATAAAAAATATGGAAGTTGAGTATCCTTTATCCAAAACACTTTTAGGATGAGAAGGGTTTCAGACTTTTTTGTTGTTGTTATTTACAAGAGCTTTTATCAGCTAAGTATTCCTAATCAAAAAATTCAAAAATATGATGTTGAAAAAGTTTTGGATTTTGGGGCATTCTTCAGATTAAGGATCCTTAGCCTGTAATATATCAGTACATTATATGGAATGTCATAAATTAATACATGTTCAGGCCAAAATGGAAAAAGCAGGTAAGAGATTGAGTTATGTGAGAGCCAGGAAAGTGGAAGTCTTGGCAACACAGAGAAGGAATTTGATTAAAGTTCATACATGCAACTGAAAGAAAGAATAGTATCATTATGGGGTGAAGGAAAAAGCTGAGGGAAGGCAAGGATAAAGTTCATAAACCAGGAATGTTCCCGGACTGGCAAGAAGTCTGGTATGGTTGGAGAGGAGGGAAAGAGGAGAAATGAGTAAGAGAAGAGGTTAGAAGAGCAAGATCATACCAGGTCAGATGGGCCACTGAAACACTTTTACTTTACTCTTGGTAAAATGTGGGGCAGCAGTGGGGTTTGAGCACAGCGGTAACACCATCTGACAGGTTTTCAAAAGATTACTGGGGCTATTGTGTTAAGACTTAGTTAGAGCAGTGAGGAAACAAGTAATGCATTTTGAAGAGTATCACAGTCATGTGGAGATGCCACAGTGGCTCATCAGGGAGGCGGAGTCCAACAGCAGGAAGTGGTCAGAGTCCCTGCCTCTCTGTAGGTCTGTCCAATAGGCTCCCTTGGTGGACTGCATGTGACTCGTGCGAGAAAGAAAAGATTAAGGATACTGATTGACTGAGAGAACAGAAGGTGGTTGTGGTTACTGTTGAAATGTTCCGGAATTCCAGTGCAGATGAGTCAAGTGTGAGAGGTGTACTAGACATTCCAGTGGAGGTATCAAATAGGCAATTATACAAGTGTCAGTTTCGAAATGAGATTGGACTGGAAGTAATATGTGAGCCATTTCTATGTATAAAGCATTTGCTATATGGAGAGCATTTAGTAACAATGATGTTACAAGCATTTTTTATTTATTACTCACAATGACCATAAGAAATTGGTGTTATTTTTCTGGTCCTTGTTTTATCTACGTGGACAGTAAGCCATAGAGAAGTCAAATAATTGAGTAGTACAGCTAATAAGAGGAAGAACTGGAATTGGAATCATGTTTTATATGACTTCAAAACCTACATTCTAAATGGCCATGATTTACCCCAGAAGAGCAAGCTAATATTACCAATTTCACTCTGAGATCACATTTAAAACTGAACATAGCTGAAAGCAAGAAAGAGGGATGAATTAGGGAAATATCCTAATTAATTAACATTTTTTAAAAAAATAGGACTCATTTTAAGGAATGTAACATATATATATAATAAAATCTGCCCCAAGTACCTCAGAAGTATTTAAGTGAAGGTGCAAGTGTACTCTGGTGTCTCTTATATATTCTATATCACTCCTTCTCATTCCATGCCATTCTAATACATTTCAATCATCAAAATTCTGTGTCTGACCAGTCTAAATAATTATACAACCCACAGTTAGAAAAGCATGACTTAATTGGTGGGTCACTAGGAGTTACTTCTAAAATCAGTGTTGCAAGGAAGTCCCTTTTGATTTTTCTGTATGGCAAAGAGTATAGTAAATTCATTCTTCTACCTGGACATAAGTGAAGGTAGGTGAAAGAGAATCCCCAAATCAAGGCCCACTTTAGCCCTCAGACACTATAAATACGGAGCTATATTTAATACAGTTTTAAAAACCTGTTAATTTCTTTTAAAGTTAGAAGTAGACAAAATGAACACAAAGTAGCCTATGAATTTTGTCTTTATGCAATGCAGTCATAAAATACAGGTTGTAGTACATTTGGTAGCAAAAGAGGTCCACAAGACAGAAGTCTTTAGACTCCATGAAGTCATAATGAACTGCAAAAAAGGGAGATAGAGGCACTGGGAAAAAGCTGTCTTTTCCAAGGTGTTTCAGTGTTTGTAAAGATATATTCTGAAAGACATTTCCTGGGTTCTGATCCCCATTTTGCTACTTACTAGCTGTGTCACTTTGGACAAGACTTTTAACTCACCATGTCTCAGTTTTCTCACCTGTAAAATGGGACTCATAGTAGTGACCATCTGGTTAGCTCCCTTTGAAGAACAAATAATTCAAAGAATGTGAAACCCAGAATAATGTCTTGTATATAGTGAGTTCTCATTAGATCAAAGTAGAGAAAATTTTTATGTTTCTCTTTTCTGCTACATCTTTGCTTTATGCTTTCAAGAGCCTACCCCCAAATTTGATACCCTTTCTGGACCACATCTTACTCCCATGAGAAAATCACACAAATTCCAAATTCAGAAATGCCAACATAAGGAGTAACTTTTCCTGGAGTTATATTTTACCCTTATTCAATCCCTCTTTTGTAGATTTACAAAATGAATAAAATATCTCAAAATGAGAAAGGAAACAAATCATCCCTAGAATCTGAAAATTACGTGAAGTGTAGTCTATCCTCTGACTAAAATTGATTGAAACAACCTTGAAATATATTTTGCAAATGGCCACATGGAAGCCAGAAAAATAGCTGGAAGTTCTGACAGTCCTCTGAATTTGGAGGAAGTCTTGAGTGGCAATAGAACAAACAAAGCTAGAGAGATACAGCAAGAAGAAAGAGAGGAGGCTAAGATGGGAAAGGAGCAAGAGAGACAACACAAATTTTAAGTTCGAGAGGCTATCTGCATAGGTCAGATGAGTCCATTAAAAAATCCCAGACCCTTGGCTGTAGAAAGTTAAGAGGAATATCTGCTCCTCTCTGATACTGGACAGGGGTTCTGTGATGGGTTTGGACGCTTGCTGGTTCCAAAACCCATGTCCGCTACTTAACAGTTGAATCATTTCTTTGACACTCAGCAGTTGTAAAGTGTGGGTATCACCATGCCTAATTGTCATTGCTTCTTTGAGACCCGAGTGAGAAAATACTTTGCCAGTAGGCAAAGTGCCAAATAAAGGCCAGAAATAGATGTGGTCCTGGTGGGCGAGACAACTTTCCATGGTGAACTCTGGTGAAAATAAGGTGCAGAAATAAAAATGGACAACAGACCAAGTCTCCCTAAAGTGTGGCCTTTGCCACAACCCAAAGCTCAACCTCATAGTTCAAAGGGGCTATTTTAACATTTACCGATTCATGAATGTAAATCACGTTCCTTTGGTCTTGATTCTCATCATTGTACAAACTGTGTCTTCTTGGAATATTATCTCTTGACCAAATTCTTGAATTTTACAAACATTTTGAAGTTGGAGAAAGTTTTACCTTCTCGGTACAGTCCCAACCGCATTTCAACTTTCCACTAGCCAACAGTATTGAAGAAGAATCCTACGATTTTGAAGTTAAAAGCAACAGAACCCCACACTCACATGCCCACTTTGTGCATTAGTCCAACTTGGCACAAGACAGACATTTAGCTAAATAACTGGGGAGTGCTCTTCTTTTCAGTACCTTCTTGCTCTCTTCACTCTCTCCTTCTTCCTCCTGATTGCCCTAATTATTTGTTTTGACCTCACAAAGAAAAAACAACCAGATGTTTCAAAGCAAAGCCTTTCTTTCTAAGAGGGAGAGACTTAAATGTCCCCTGTGGATCTGCGGAAGTCTAGGGCTCTTCATTAACTCCCACTTATGCCATGGAATTACAGTTTGCACAGCTGTGGGGCCAGCTGCCCTGTGTTCACAGCAGACCATGCCACACAGCCTTGTAGTACACTTGCTCTCTGTAGCCAGCTAAGAAGCGGCTCTTTAAGTAAGAAAGTGACCTCAGCCAGCAGCTTCAGCATAGGACTGCAAGCTGCTTTGTGGGAAGAAACTTCAGGCTAGAAATAATTTCTCCACGTTAGTGTTGTTCAGTTGATACAGAACAGACAGAAAGAAAATGATGCATGTTTGGGAGTGTCATTCTCTTATTTATTTTTACTGAGTGTTACAGCTTCGAGACTCCTCCAAAACTACTGATGGCATTCATGAAACAAGTAAAAAATTTTAGTTAGTTGTTTGGGGCTAGAGCTATGATGGGTAATCCCTGCCACACCAGATTCTTGTTAATCACTGGTTCCTTATTATACATAATTTATCATCCACAGTTTTCCTGCCTGTAATTTATGGTTTCTGACATAAATTTTAGCATAAAAGACATTTGGTTAACGGGTTTTAAGCAAATTAGATGCTCAATACTGTACTGCAATGGTACAAAATTTCACAATGACTAAATCTTTTTTTAAATTATAAAGAGCCTCAGGTATCATTCCTTTATCCTTTTGTGGACGAGGTATTGTGAATGTGCAGAGATAAATCGTTGATGTGATTTCTGAAGTTCAGCCAAAAGTGGTCCCTATGCTCCACATACCATTCTGGCCTCACTGCAGAAATCCTGCTCCTGCGATGAAGCAGCCAGACAGCCTTGCCAACAATCACTGTAAAGGATGCTCCATTGACTGTTTAGTTTATTTGAAAAATTCTTGTTTTTCAAAGTTAATTCATATATTTACACCTATGGGTAAGGTAATACCCTTTCAGGTATCTTGAGAACATTTCTATTTCTAGAAACAAAATATTTACTTCACTTTTTCTTATCCACTAAAATCTGAATCAAGCCATATTACTACTTGGCTCCTGAAACAGCAGCCAAATAAATAGAGTGTGTGCTAAGTCTAAGACCAACTGGAACTATCCATAAAAATAATATCAGGTCAAGCTAAACTAAGCTCAAGTCAGCCTTAAACTCACTTCATTGGCCTCTGGGCTACAGCTCATATAATAAGATCCGTGTGAGCAAATCCTGTTGTAAAACTACCTCATGAAGAAATATGTCATCTGCAGAGCCCTTTCATAAACCCAGTCTTAAGAACAATTCAGCAGAGTTACAGCCACTACAATTGGCATCCTATAGCTTCTGTGATACGGGTTATTAAAGACAGTGGAGTAGAAATACCGAGGTGGAAAGCAAACAGTGATAATTTAGCCAACACAGAACTAAGCCTGGCAAAATCACTCCATCAGGCATTGCTTTACTTGTCTCTTATTGCTATATTGTTAAATTTATCTACTATATGTTGTAGTGCATCTTTTAAAAAAAACTATAAGCAGACTCTTTACACACAATTATGATTATACTGTCAATATCTCACTGATTTCTTTGTGGTGAAGGTCTGTAGTCGGGAATGGATGCAAAAAGTCAAGTGGTTAAGTGCTATGGGTTTGATCTAGAATGTCCCCCCATAGGGTGGGGCTTTGGGAAGGTGATTGGATCATGGAGGGTCTATAATTAACTTGGTTGTGAGGATGGGAGATGAAGTAGGAGGTGTGTTGCTGGGAGCATGAACTGGAAGGGTGTATTCTTGTCCCCAGCTCCTCCCTTCTCTCTCTGCTCCCTGGCTGTCATGAATTGAGCAGGTTTTCCTCTGCCATCTTGTTTCAGTGTTACAGCTAACCAACCATGGACTGAAACTGTGAGCCAAAATAAACCTCTCTTCCTTTAAATTGTGGGTGTTGGGTATCTTGTCCCAGCAATATGAAAGTGACTAAGATGATAAGCAAAAGGTAACATTCCAGGCTTCCTCATGAGGTGAGGTTCTCAATGACCTGCAGCACATCATCATGCAGAGAAGGAGGAATATCTGTGGGGATCATTAGTCCAATGGGAGGTGTTCAAGTGCTATACAGGTGAAATGATGGTCTGATCACTGAGCAACATGGGAAAGCTTTGCACTATAGAAGATAAGTGAACTTTTGTCACAGACCTGAATTTGAATTTTGACTCTGTTAGACAATTTTAGGGTCAGTTTATGGACTTCAGATTGCTTACATATAACACGGAAATACTCAAATCTCAGAATTATGAGAATTGCATGAAAAGGGAATATAAAGCATAGCTCCTGGCAAATCTCAGAATTATGAGAATTGCATGAAAAGGGAATATAAAGCATAGCTCCTGGCATAGTCATTGCACAATAAGTACCTTTCAAAAATATAAGCAAGAGGGAGGTGTAGTTTAGTTTATTAACACAAAATCTTGATGTTGTATCACAGTTACAATTATTTCATTAGATTTTCATATTCTCTTAGGAAGCAATAGGATAGAGGGAAAAAGATAGTTTTTTATCCTTACCATGACTTATTTCATTAAATGTTAATCTAAGTATTCATTAAAGGGCTGCTGTATACTTGATACAATTTAACAGTTTCATCAACAATGAAATCCACTAGTACTTGCAATATCCAAAAAGGAGGGATATCTTTTCTGAGGGAAGGAAATATACTTTCCTTAGTCACCTTTGAATCTGCGTGGATAGTAGGGGAAATGGCTTGCAATATGTGTAAAAAGTACTTGAGTGAAGGATTGAATGAGAGTCATATCACTCCTTTTCTATACCAAACTTCTGAGAATTCTTCATCATCTGGTAACACTGATAGATGTCTCCATGTGTTTGGTCCTTACTTGCAACAATATCTGTGGGTAGAATCTTTAACCAAGGAGAGAAACCTTAGTGCTGTTTGTAGACTACTCTGATCTCTCAGCATTGCTGTACATACTTTCTTAATCCTGTTTATTTTCAATGAAGGGTTCAGAGATCTGATGTTCTCTATAGGGTTTGTGTTTAGCTCCTAAAAATGTGGACAGTATTATGCTGAGTTTTCCCCATGTTACTTTGTAGTTGCAATAGCATTTGCAGTGATAGCATTAGCCTTTCTTTAACAATATTCTACTCATAGTCTCCTCTCAATGATTCTGTCAACATGAAGAAAGAATTTAGTGCAATTCTTGCAAGGAAAACTGGATGTTTAATCTACATTTCAAGGAATGTTCTTGATTTTGCCTACTTTGAAAATGTAGAAATGGAAATGAAGTAGGTACTGAGAATAACCATAGTATGTTTCTCTTCATTCTCCAGAATGTTTTCTTCATGAGCTGTGTTGAGGAATTGATCTCGTGATGAAATCACAGGAGCCTCCCACTTGATATATTTCTGAAAATCTTGCCTAAATTGTACAAAATGAACAGCGATGAAATTGCAATAATGCAACCTGTGTTGAAGCCATTGAGCTACACAGAATTATTCTTTAATTCCATTGCTATACTCAGGCTGCATTAGGATTACAAGAAGGAAAGTTATTTGAGTATTGAAAAAATTGAGCTGATAGAAGTCTTAGAGAGTGTCTATTCCAACCAGCACATTTTGAAAATAAGGAAATTATGACCTACTGAGCTCTGTGGTCCCTAAGTTAGGAAAAGAAATGGAAAAAGAAAACTCTTGAGAATCTAAGCATTTAATAGTGCCTCAGTTCCACAGATACGATCACACCAGCTCATACAGTTTCACAAGATTTGTCTATGCGCATTTCTTTCCAATTCCATCAGTGACATCGCTTTGGTAGCTTAAAATTGGCCACGGAGGAATTTAAGAATCAACACATACTGCTACAAATTAAAGCACTGGTTGCTAAACTTATTTATCAGTACAACTGCTCAGTACACAGACTTGAGGCTGCTACTTGGTAGATATACTTTAAGTACTCAGTACACATGCAGTAGTTTAGGCATTGTTTTGTTTTGTTTTGTTTTGTTTTGTTTTGCTACAACAAAACATCAAAGGGCTGAGGATGTAGCTCAGAGGCACAACACCTGCCTGACAAGTGTGAGGCCCTGGGTTCAATTCCAGGACCAAAAAAGAAAATAGAAAAAAAAAAGACCAAAAAAATTTAAAAGTCCCTAAAAAATCATCAGAATGATTTTGTTTGATCAATTAAATTTGACAACTTGACGTTCTAACATTTATTCACTTCAAAGGATCTAGGAACATGTTAATAGGTAACTTTATGATTGCTTTCCTATGTTTTTAAATGGAAAAATCAATGTGACTAGGGTAAAGAATTATACACTTCTCAACTTAAAACAGGCTCCCATTTTAAAGCAGATATAAATATGTGTAACACAGATATTTTTAAACAACTTTCCATAGAAAGTATTTTATCACCTTACATTATATTTTGGACACCTATGAAGGTAAAAGTAAATTGCTATGTACGGCCCATTCAACGATGAGATGAAGGTGGTCAGTATCTCAACATATTCTGCAGCACTTCCACATTTTCCACTTAATGCCACTGCAGTGCATTAAGTCTGCTGGAATATTTTCAATAAAGTAAGTATGAGTCATTTGCAGTGGCTCCATCCTGGCCTTGCCAGCTGGACAGGTGCATCTAGAAGAAAGCAGAGAGCAGTTATTTAAAATTCCCCTCATCTCTCTCTGCAATTGTTTAACTACATCAAATCTTTTAAAAAATACTCATACATAAGCCTTACAAAGACAATCTCCATAAATTATATTTACATTTTTGCAGGTCACATGAGTTTTTTTTTTATTATTTAAGAGAAAAAAGACACAGAAAAGAAAAACAAAAAGCGAGAGAGACAAACAACAACAAATCCAAAACAATAACAGTATAGGTTTACAAAACAAGACGATAGGAATTTGACAATGATTGTAATACTGCATATCGTTACCTTCAAAAGGGTTGTTTAGATTAACAGATATAGACATGTAAAATTGATCTAATCATATGAGTATTAACTATTCTTTTCTAATAACTAATACATTTAGTAGTATGGTCACTCTAGCTATCTTATGTATATCTTTTGTATAGCTATCTTATGTACGTCTTTTTCCTTTCCCCTTCCTTCTTTCCTCCTTTCCCCTATCCTAATGGTCACATGAGTATTTAAGCAATATAGGGAAATATTTTGTTTGCTTGCTTTCTGAGTAGTTGCCAACTCTTAGTAAATGAAACTACAGATGGAATGAAATCTCCCAATAGGTACCTGACTGGCTGTAAGCCTAAAGAAACCTCCTTAGCACTCTTTTCTTTTTCTTTAAAGCAGGACCAATGATAATCATGAAGCATTACATGTGCATACACTGAGAAACCAAATTTGAATTTTGCATTTATGCTCAGGGGTTGTGTAGGTTGATGATTGATAATATTTGCTTCTTTTGTGCATACTAAAGCTCTCCAGGACATTTTTTCAAGCACTCTGACATATGGAAGAAAATGTATAAATGGATTTAGAATAGGAGAAGCTAATTAAGAAAATAGCCTACAGATGCAGAATTCCAGGAAAAATAATCAGACAAACTTTAAAGGTGTTAGTGAACATTGTTTGTGTTACTAAAGCATATTCGAGCTGAATACATGCACCAAACAGAAGTTTTAAGGGGTATTCGGCATAAATATTATTGCATAATGGGCTTTCTATTATTTTTTTATGTAGAAGTGAGACCTAGCACAGTGGGACACTTCGATTTGTCATTTGGTAACTAGAATTGCTTGATATTGATGAGTTTGTGACCAGGTACAACAACATACTTTCTTTGGGACAATTAGTTACAATGTCATCAAGTCCCCTTCTTGGAGGATAGGTCTTAAAAGGAACAATTATCACTATCAAACCTCTCTAGGACAACAGATCCTGGAAAGAGTGTCCCTTGGAGTGAAGAATAGACTTTTACCTTAGGATTGTTGTAGAGTGAATTAGTGTGAATGGACAAAACCATTGGTTTTTCATCTCCTTTCTCTTTTTTGAGAAAAGAATGAGTTCCACTCTTGGTTTGAGCTGAGGTATAAGGGTTAGACTATGATCTATGGAGTCCGGTTCATGAGTGTTGAATCCCACACATGGCCTTTGCTAAGAACGGGGCCTTGAGTTAGTTAATGAAGCTCTCTGTGTCTTACTTCTTGGATAAATGGCATAGTAATTGCATCTGTTTCACAGCTGTGAGGATTAGATCAGGCAATATGCATGAAGTCCTCAGGATGGTTTTGGGTATGCACTGAGCACTCTAGAAATAGTCACTGGTGTTATTAGAAGGGACTGCTGGCCCAGGCAGCCCAGGATGCTAATGAGCTGCAGAGACTTTGCTCCTGCTGAGAGAAGAACTGCAGACAGGCTTGGGCTAACACAGCCAGCTGGCTCAGCTGCAAGATCCCTCCATGAGTCGATGTTTTTGCTTTGGTCCCCCCCTTTGGCATAGATCTGCTTAGAGCCTATGAGCAAAATCTCTTTAGCCCCCTGGGTGGAAGCCTTGGCTGAAGCAAGCTGGCCCATACCACAGTTCAGGCTGTGACTAAGTAGATTCAAGCCTTTCTTAGGCAACTCATCTCCTGGGGTAAACTATTTAACTCAGTAGGCAGGTAAAAGATGTGATATACCAATCTTTAGTCATTTATTATTCTATCTGCTTGGAATGATTATACAATCTGAAATGTCACAAGACGTGGGAAGCAGGGTATGAGTCAGCAAAGACTTCAGGTCCTTGTGCCCTATCCTTTAGAAAACCTCCTTGCTGTGGCCTCCCATTGTGGAGACTCTCATACTTGTTTTACAACTATGCCAGAACAGTGATGGTGGGAATAGAGTTCTAACTATTAATGTATCTATTTTACAAGATGCATCTGTTTAGCATCACCTGTGCTTAGACCATCTGCTAGACACTGGGGATACAAAATAGACAAGCATCATTCTTAGGATCCTGACTCTGGTTGGGTAGAAGGATTATAAACAGATGGAGGCACAGTCACGGTACAGACAAAACATTACTAGACAGAAAATGACAAGACCATTCTGCCTGGGAGAGTTAAAGACTCTTAAGAAAGCAGGGTACTTGGGCTGATTCTCAAAGGACTAGTAGGATAGGATACTTCCCAAGGAATTAGCCATGTGGAGAGGGATGTGGGGAATGGTTTTGGGAATCAAGAGTCATTTTAATGAGAGTAAATAGCTTGAACAAAGTGAGTTTAGCATTTAGCTTCCTACGGCTTATAAAGTTGTTTATGTATTGCTTCAAAAACAGTCATAGGTTATCTGCAAAGCACCAAAGAGGCCATGAGGATACCAAGATATCTCTTCCTTTGAGGTACACAGATGTGGAGGATAGCTGTGGAAGGGCAAAGTGATGGAACGGTAGTGATCTAATAGTCTCCACACTCAGAGCAGCAGACATCTAGGATCTGTTTCACAGTGAAGGTGCTGGCTGAGGCGGGTTTTGTTAATAAGGGTGTCCCTCCGGTAGCGAGAGCAGAGAGGGAGGATGTGAAGGCATATCCCATGTACACAATGCTAAGCACAAGAAAGTTAGAGGACAGAGTATGTTGTGGCAACAGGAAAATGCAGAGGAGGATCAAGAGGGAATTGAAAAGTGCAGGGCTTCTAAATGTTGGCTTCTAAAAGCTCCTGGAAGATGGATTACAGTAGCCTTATGCTAGAGGCAGTCTAAGCATTCAGCAAAACATGATAAAGGCCTGAAGGATGGAAGTGATAGCAAAGATGAAAAATTGATTTGGAATTAAAATATTTTATTTTATTTTATTTTATTTATTTATTTTGCGGCACCAGAGATTGAACTCACAACCTCACAACCTGCTGAGCCAAACTCTCGGCCCTAGTTTTTTTGAGGCAGGTTCGCACTGTGTAGCTCAGGCCGGCCTTGCACTCGCGTTGTAGCCCAAGCCGACCTCGAACTCACAACGCTTCTCCTACCTCAGCCTCCCGAGTGCTGGGATTAAAGGTGTGCGCAACCACGCCCGGCTTGGAATTAAAATATTTTAAAAAGTAGGGCTAGCTAGCCTGAACCTCATACTGAATGGACTATGAAAGATGGGGAAGTGAAACAAATGACTTCTAAGTTCCTCCCTTGCCCAATTAGGCAGCCAGAGGGTTTTATTGCCAGTTTAGAGGAGAGCAGGTGAGACAGATACTCACTAGACAGGTGAGGGCCCGAGATAAATGGGTTTGGGGTGACATCCTAGAGAAGAATCTAGAAAGAAGTGAGTGTATGGGTCAGGATCTTAGGAGAAATGTTCTCTGCAATCATCAGTGAGAATCATCAGTGCAATCATCCTGGCCCAATGATTCATGTTCAGTGAATCATCAGTAGATTTTACTGTGCAAAGCATAGATCCCTTCAGTCCTTGGACAGTCCAACCACCACAGTGAGAGGCCCCTGGCCAGTGTCCCTCAGTAAGATGAGACCTATGATTTACACTGCTGTGCCTTTAAAATGCCATCCTTTGCTCTGTTTGCCACGTGAGGACAAAAAGTTAGGAAGCCTACTACTGGGAAGTCATGAGGAAAGCCGGACCAGAATAGCCAGGGATTCCCAGTCTAACATCCATTTTTAAATGGCTAGAGAAAAGAGGGACCACCATGACCACTGAGGAGGAATAAAGAGATGGCAGGGGAGAGAAAAGCAAGGAGAAGAGAAGTGGTTTTCTAGAGAAATGTTAGACCCTGCAGGGTCAAATGCGACAGACAGACCCAAGAGGACTAAACCATCTTTTTATTTGGCAGAGAGAGAACAGTGACTTTATCAAAGCCTCTTTCAGCCATGTGATTTTTGCAGTGGGCAGAAGAGTGAATAGAGGTGAGAGTAAAAGCCAGTAAAGTTGGTTTCTCATTCGAGGGCATTGGCCATGAAGGACAGGTGAGAACACACACAGCCCAGCTGGACACACTAGGAGAGGTTTTGAATGGAGGTGTGGCTAATCTGATTTCCCTGCTTCACTATCCTGCTACCTGGAGAAGGGACCCTGAATCCTGTAATGCTGGACATGTTCTAGATGCCAGTTCAGGGCATACAGGTTCACATTTTGGTGTTTGTCATGGAATTACTCAAACATTATTTATATGAGCACCAACACTGATGTCTCAGCTACAAATAGGTGCATAGACATAGTTCACAAGGAGAGGAAGCAGATTTTCTGACATTGGCTAGCAATGATGAATCTATAAAGATATTGGGATCCAATAGAGAGCTATTCTCTTTTCCTGAAGATTTTCTCTTATCCAGACTTATTTTAAAGAATATTGGATATTTGCTGTGCACTTCTCTGCACAATGGCCTTTTTCCTACAGTAATATTTTTTTCTACAATAGTACTTAGACCATATGTTCATCTTCTGCAGTGCTTTTTACTTTTCTGTGGGGTGAGTGATACTTAGAGTTGGGTCCCATCCTTCTCAAATACCACGCAAGTACACTAATTAGGCTTTAGCACACATCAGCTCTTCCCAGCAAATAATTTATTGATCAAAACTACCACCCCTCAAATTGCTCTGAAATTGAAAGGTCTATGCTAATTTATTCTAGCTAAAGCATGACAAATACAGCATGATAGTCCACATTTAAACTTTCTGTTTGCACTAGGATGTGCCATTTAAACTAAAAAAAGTGTTAGAAATGATTACAGATCATGGCAAATGGACTCTATTTTCAATTCCATCTGTGAGCCAATACCAAATCCAATAGGATTTCCAGACATTTGTATGAAAATTCAACATGGGTGTGTGATAATGTTGAGACCTTTAAATAAGAAAATGTGCCCTTTAAAGTAATGAAAAGAATAAGACAATCTGGTGAACTGATTGAACATGCAGCAGAAATCTCTCCTTAATAGAAATTTGGAAATAGTCATTTCTGAAGTAAATATGGGTACACAGTTATTAAAAGATGTATGGGGCATCTTTTGGGAATATAACTCAGTGGTAGCGTGTTTGCCTGGCAGGCACAAGGCTCTGTGTTGATTCCTTAGTACTGTGAAGGAAAAAAGTGTGTTTACGTCTCCATATAAAAGAACTGGTTATCTCAGCTAAATCCATTTCACACCAGAGTTTCTTAATAGATGCTCACCAACTGAAATTTCACATTTGGAGGTGGTCTTCTGAATGCCTGTAGTCTACATCAGCTTGATCTTTTCAGGTTTGATGTGAGAAATGGTCATATTTTCGCTAGCTAACTTGCAGTTACTCTAACTGGCATCATCTAAATTCACCTGATTCACTAGTGTATTTTTCAGACTTTGAGCAGTTTGTCACCTCCCTAAAGAGACAGGAAGTGTAACTTTATATGCTATTACTTACTTTTAAATCAAATACTTGAAAAACACCACATTTCGTATTCGCCCCAAGACCCAAGTGTGACAGAACCAGCAGGCTGTCAGCAAGTCTTGTCTTAATTCTAATATAAAACCACAGACTTCACAGATCTTGTAATATCTGAGCTGTGAATATTTGCTTCAGGCATCAACTTAGCATTTAAAAAATCTTTAAAACCACATGGACATTTCACTTTGCCAGAATATCTACTTCTCATAAAGTGCTTAAAAATATCCAGCTTTAACAAAAAGTGTCCGGTGTTCTCCCATCGTATGTCAGAAATAGAAATCCTTTGGTTCATGAGCCCACCATTCCTTCTTTTTTCCCCTCATTTACTGGTTAATTGATGATGTAATTTAGTTCACTTTCCAGTAAATGTATCCTAAACATATGCAAATAAACAGTTTGTGCTAAGAATTTGAGCTAAAGTCTTTCACGGTGGGAACCTGAAGGGTAGAGCTGATGTAAAGGATAAGAAAATGTCATGCTGAGTAGACATCTAACCAGAAGGTTGAATAATTATTAAAATACATGGCAATAATGTTTCATGTAGATACATGCGTTGGGTTGTGTGTGTGTGTGTTTTGTTTGTTTGTGTTTTTGTATGGGTCTATGCTTCATTATATCCTTACATCTATGTTTGGTGGGACTGGGTGTCTTTGTACATAATCTTCATGATGGATGTTTGCAAAAGCCCCCTAAGGTTTGTAAAGTGCTCTTGAATCTTATCTTTTCAACCACACCTCGAGGCAAGTATTGTACTTTCCCAACACTTCATAGGAAATATATTCAAAACAATAATTTGAATACATTTGAATATATCCAAAACAATAATTTTTCGAGCCTTTACAGATCTGTGGGATGTTTAAATGCAACATCGCACCCACTGACACAAACTATTACTCTAGGTGGTTTTAACTTGAAGCTATTAGCAAGAACCAAGAGCCTTGATGTCAGACCCAGTTTAGTTCCAAGAGGCAAAGTCACTGCCAATCAAAGTCATGCAGCACATGAGAACATTTTGGTCAACAATAAACCATGTATATAGCAGTGCTCCCATAAGGTTGTAATGGAGCTGAAAAATTCCTATTGCCTGGCAACACTGTAACTATCATAACATCATAGGGCAACACATTACAGATCTGTCTGCGGTGATGCTGGAGCACATGAGCCTACTGTGCTGCCGGTTGCATAGAAGTAGAGCACGTATGTTTGTAGACGGTATATCATACTTCCTAGTGACAACTGAAGACTATGTTAATGGTTTGTGGATTTACTAGACTATAACTTTTATCACTTAGAGTGTGCTTCTTCCACTTATAAAAATTTTACTTAGGAAACGGTACCCTATGTTACACAGGCGGTGGGCGGCTACATCTCATGTTTACCACATCTCTCACTTGCAGTGTTATCTGCTGTACTTGATTTAGCCTCATATGGTTTTGTTCATCACGGCCCTAAAAGCAACAAGGTGCACAGTACAGCGTCAGTGTGCAGTGGACAGAGCTGGCTAAGTTTGTGTAAGTGTACTCTAGGATGTTTCCACAAACATCCAGGTAAAATCACCTGATAACTCATTTCTTGAAACATGTTCTTGTTGTTAAGTGGCACATTGCTATAAGATAAAGAGGTCCACAAGCAGTTCCTGCACCCATTGTAGCTGGCCAACCCATGGCTTTCCATTGTCTTTCCAGTGTGTGATGTGTAGGGAGAAGCGTGTACGTAGGATCCCTGCCCACTTCCCTGGCTACAGCAGCGTGTGACAAGGACAAACTAGGACAGTCTTCGGCACCCACACTCTCTTCTCCCCAAGACTAACCTAGTCTTCCCTTATCCTCTTGACACGTTAATCATTTACCCAAGAGCACAGTCACATTGCATCATATTCCTAATGTCTGTAACTTCATAATAAATCAACGTTCTACTCCCCAAAAGCATCCCTAATAAATCACACCTCCTATGGAAAAAAAAAGTTAAAATATCCTATTTTTGAAAAACATTTATTTGGAGAAAGTTGGATCTGGCCATCTGTTGCCACATAGTTAACTAGTCATGTAGTAAATACAATATGAGGACATAAATCTGTTTCCATTCACTGAACTCATTAATCATGGGGCCTAATGCCTGCATAGCACAGCTCCCATTCTAAATTTGTATTGGTGGTCAAGGCTAATCTTGGGCTGTCATTTATTTTTTCCTTGCCAAATGACAAATTAAAATTTAATATTGAAAGTTTTAAAAACAGCCATTGTGGTAGGAAAAATGTGCAAATTCATATGAGATGCAAAATGAACTCAATGCAGTTTGTACATATGGGACTGTAGAAGCAGGTGGTTTTCTTTTGCTCCAACTCTGGTAAATTTTTTTTAGAAGTTTGCTATTTGAGGATCTCAGAGTCCAAAAATCATTTCTGCCAATCATTTTGACTGGAACACATGGTACTACCAGGTCCACCTACTTCAGAGCCAGTGGATGACATTATCAGCCCTTTTCACAGACTTCAAAGGCAATAAACCATTTGTTAATTACATATGTAAAGCAACTGAAACTAATTACCTTGTTCAACATTTACCTATTAAATGGTAACTCTGTATCAGGTGCTATGCCTAGAGATGGAAAGACGATGATGAGCAATATGGTCATGTTCTCTGCTATGGTACATTTTATAATTTTAACAGTCATCTTAGTCTGAACCCCCAACAGCTATTTGAAAATTTTTAAAATCTATTGTTCAATGGTATTTTCTTTTTGTAATATGAATGTAGTATCTTGACCAAACATGAGCTTTTTATATACCTTTTGGCTGTCCTTGGGATTTTTAAAATTTATATTTACATCAATATAGAGAGTATTGGTTCTGTAGCTAACAGCTTTATTTTCCTTTTCCTTATTTACTTATAGAATGAAGAAAAAAGTCAGAATTTCTTCTGTTGTCTTTACATGTAACTCCTCATTACCATTTACGAATTTAAGTTTGTCCAAAATAAGAAAACAATCTTTCTATTTTTGCTGAAAAATTGACTTACAGTTGGAAAGAGAGTAGAGCAGGCTAAACGACACCCACCAGCTGATAATCCTGGTGCTGGCCATCTGCATACACACCGCTGTCCTGCAAAGGCCTCCTGGTGTCACAAAGTGTGACACAGCCATTGTCACCAGGCAGAGGCAGCTCAGGTCACAGGGAAAAATCAGAAATGCCTCATGTCTATTAGGCTCAGTAATATTACTTCATTTTAACATTTACAATTCCACCTATTCCAAGTAAAATCTCACCCAAGTACAAAAGGCAGTTATTTAAACCAAATGAAGGCATTATTTTACTGCTTCTGCTTTATTTTCACCTGTCATTGGTTCTGATCTTTCCTAGTTTAAGAACATGAGAAACCTCAAGTGCTAGTTACATAACCAGATGGACATTTACTTTCTTCTTCCTGCTAGTTCATAGACTGAGGATATAAAATATCGAATGGTAGAATAACATTGAAGATTCTCAACCATTTTAAAAAGGTAGAAGACTAATTAGGGCCTTTAGCCTGTTGAAAAATACCATCTTTAATACGAAGAAAATAAAAAGTTTTGACCCATACTTTTCTAGAGCCAAGATAATAATGCCCTACAGAAGGCTTCCAGGGCAGCAGTTTCCTCTCCTTGCTAAGTAACAACACATATTTTCAAGATTTGAAATTTTCAAGCATCCCCGTAAAGATGTACATAATATGCACATAGCATTTGTGTTTAAAGCCTTTGTTTGATTGAAAATATGATGAATTGTGCAACATTCAGGCATGTGTGTATTTTATTAAATACAGAATTTCCATGAATCTAGAGAATGGCAGCACAGACATGCTTGAGACTTACTAAAATACAGCTATAACTGGTGTTTTCATGTGGAGGTGACTTCCCATAATAATCCCAAAGTCACACCACAAGGCATGGACATGGTGTGGGTAGTACTCTCAATGTTGAGTAATGTGTGAAGCCTTTAGAATGACAAAATTCAGGCAAAGGGTGTATGGCTTGATGGTAGAGCACTTGCTTAGCATGCATGAGGCCCTGGGTTCAATCCTCAGCATCACAAAAAAAAAAAATAAGTAAAACAAAAACATGTACTATTAGACCCTTGGAATTGACATCAATTCTTTTTATGTGCGCATTCAACGTGAGAAACATATTAAGTGTGTACATATGCAAACCAGGTTGTAAACTTCTTCATCTCAGCGCCCTTGAACAACTGTAAAATCGAAACAAATTGCAATTAAATACAAGTTACAAAGTCAATTAAAATCAAGTAGAAAAGCCAGGCGTGGTGGCGCACGCCTTTAATCCCAGCACTCTGGAGGCTGAGGTAGGTGGAGCGTTGTGAGTTCGAGGCCCGCTTGGGCTACAACGCGAGCGTAAGGCCGGCCTGAGCTACATAGTGCGACCCTGCCTCAAAAAACCAGGGCCGGGAGTTTGGCTCAGTTCCTTAAGCGCCTGCCCTGGCAGGCGCGAGGTTGTGAGTTCAATCCCTGGTGCCGCAAAAAAAAAAAAAAAAAAAAA
>RJWM01012392.1:0-56728 GCA_004363535.1 Dasyprocta punctata | reverse complement strand
TTCAACCTAAAATCAGGAACAAGACAAGGATGTCCATTATCACCACTCCTATTCAATATAGTTCTGGAAATATTAGCCAGAGCAATTAGACAAGAGAAAGAAATAAAGGGAATAAGGATAGGAAAGGAAGAAGTGAAATTATCATTATTTGCAGACGATATGATACTCTACGTAGAAGACCCCCAAAAATCCATTAGAATACTTTTAGAACTAATAACTAAATTTAGTAATGTAGCTGGATACAAGGTGAACACTCAAAAATCAATAGCATTCCTGTACACAAACAAAAAAGTCACTGAGAGAGAAATAAGGGAAACCACACCCTTCACTATAACATCCAAGAAAATGAAATACTTAGGAATCAATCTAACAAAGGAAGTAAAAGATCTATACAGTGAAAATTACATTACCCTAAATCGAAGAAGATTTCAGAAAATGGAAAGATATTCCCTGTTCATGGATAGGAAGAACAAATATCGTGAAAATGGCCATTCTCCCAAAATTATTATATAGATTCAATGCAATCCCAATCAAAATACCACCTGCCTACCTCACAGAGCTAGAGAAATCATTCCTGAAATTCATCTGGAACCAGAAAAGACCTAGAATAGCAAAGGCAATTCTGGGCAACAAAAGGAAGGCAGGAGGCATCACAATCCCCGACTTGAAACTATACTACAAAGCTACTGTGATAAAATCAGCATAGTACTGGAATCAAAATAGACCTGAAGATCAATGGAATACATTAGAAGATACAGCCACAACTACACAGTCAGCCACCTCATCTTTGACAAAGGGGCCAAACATGTACACTGGAAGAAAGACAGCCTCTTTAACAAATGGTGCTGGAGAAACTGGCTCTCTATATGCCATAAACTAAAACTAGATCCATGTTTATCACCATGCACTAAAATGAAGTCAAAATGGATCAAAGATCTGAATATAAAAACAGAGACAATAAACTTACTAGTAAGACAGAGTAGGTAAAAATCTCGATGTCATAGGAGTAGGCAGAGAGTTCATGAACAAAAATCAGATAGCAGGGGAAACACTTCCCAGAATCAACACGTGGGATCTCATCCTACTAAAAAGTTTTTGCATGTCAAAGGAAATCTCCAACAGAGTGAAAAGAAAACCCATGAACTGGGAAAATATCTTACCCAATTGACCATCAGACAAAGGACTTCTATCTAAAACATATAAAGAATTAAAAGAAATCAGGCCCCAAAAATTCAAGGACCCAATCCAAAAATGGGCATCTGTGATGAATACACACTTCTCAGAGAAAGAAATACAAATGGCAAATAAATATATGAAAAAATGTTCAACATCAATGGTCATTCGGGAAATGCAAATTAAAACAACACTGAGATTCCATCTCACTTCAGAAAGAATGGCCAAGATTAAAAAATCAACCAACAACAAATGCTGGAGGGGCTGTGGGAAAAAAGGAACTCTTCTCCAATGTTGGTGGGAATGTAGACTGGTGCAGCCACTGTGGAAGTCGGTGTGGAGATTCCTCAAGAAGCTAGGATTACAGATCCCATTCAACCCAGCTATCCCACTTCTGGGCATATTCCCAGAAGAATTGAAAACATCATACCACAGTGATATCTGTGCACCTATGTTTATAGCAGCCCAATTTGTAATAGCCAGATCTTGGAAATAACCCAAGTGCCCATCAATCAAAGAATGGATAAAAAAGATGTGGTGTTTTTATACAATGGAGTACTACTCAGCTATTAAGAAAGATTGCATTGAGACTTTTGTAAGTAAATGGTCATGACTTGAGACCATACTCGTAAGTGAGATAAATCAAACTCACATGTGAAAATACCGTATTGTCTCCCTAGTGTAAGAAACGGAAAAGTATATATGATCCAAAATCTATAGTAAATACTATGTAAGGGTGAAGAACAGCTCAAAGTGCAAGAGTAACTGGGAAGGGAAAAGGCGGAAAGAGAAAAGGGAAGAAGAAAAGATATAAACCTGTATATATGTATATGTAAGATAACTAGAATGAACACACTGTTGAATCTTTTCGTTGTTGAGAAACAACAGTTAATGCTCATATGATTAGATTAATTTTACATGTCTATATCTGTTAATGTAAGTAACCGTTTTAAAGATAACGATGCGCAATACTGCAAGCATTGTCAAGTTTCTGTCATTCGATTTTGTAAATCTGCAATGTTACTGTTACTCCAGTCGTTTGTTTGTCTCTTTTGCTTGTTGTTTTTATATAATGGAGTACTACTTTTTTTCTGTTTTTTTTTTCACTAAAATAAAAAAGTCATAAATAAGAAAGACGTGGGTATGTCGCTCAGTACAAAGGCCTCGGTTTGAATTTCCAGTATCACAAAAATGTGTGCCAAGAAATTTGATGCACACTAGTTGCCTGGGAGGGATTCCATATTACAATTCAGTAGCCCATGAACAAAAAGAACTGTCCAGTCAGCACACTCTCATTAGGTTGTCCTGAAAGTGTCTACAAAGACACTCTCTTGGAGGGACCAGAAATAGCAACAGTAACCCAGAGACACTTTGGAATGGATGACATCCAAGGTCTAGCAACAAAACTGCAAATTCTGAGTAAGAGACATCTGCACTAGGACCTTAAAGATGTAATGTTAACTGAAGGCTGAACTTCCTTCAGCAGCAAGAATGAAGGGACCGTGTTCTGCTAATTCAGCAGGAAAAATCAGTCAGTAGACAAACTACATTATCCTTGAGACTCATAGATATACAGGCTGAGAGGTGTAGATTTAAATACAGGTATAAGTATAGGTATAGGTACAGAGATAGATGAAAGATGATAAACTATTTTTAAAAGATTTATTTTCATTAAAATAAAGAGAAAGGCCCTTTGCAATTGCTAGCAAAATGTATTGACTAAGAGTAAGTCTCTGGGACCAGAGAACCTAAACTAAGGTCTCATGGCCACTAACTGTATGTCAGGAATAGTTTATTTTAAACTTCTGGAAGCTCTCTTCCTTATTTGAAAACCATATCTTTTTTGAAGAATTCCTATGAGGATAAAATGACATGGTGCATGTAAAGCCTTTAGCACACACTAAATGCTCAAAAGAAAATACCCAGTTCACAGTAGCTGATAATGCTGTTCTAATTCACGACTAGGGGAGTATGATCTTATTAAGAAGTAGAATTGATCTTGGCTAAAGGAAAAAGTACTGTATAAGTGCTATAGTTAAGACAGGCATTAATATCAGAAGTTCAGTTGGAAACAGGGCTCTGTGTCTGATGCATGTGGGTAACACCGCAGCTCGGTTCCCTCACATCTTGCTCGCTCATCTCCAACTTAGCAAGGATGTGTGAGGCAGCCCTCACTCCCCTGCTTCCTCAGAAAAAGAAGGCCCCTCCACCATGGAGTTTATGAGAGCACAACTAGGTAAGAAAAAGGAATCTGATCTTTTGGGCAGTGAGCTTTAAAAAAAAAAACAAACCAGAAAAACAGCCACTCTCAATTTTCTCATTAAAATCAAAATGTTAGTTTTCAGCATTAGCCTCTGTTCACCTAAGTGTTTCTCCATCTAAAGAAAAAGTGTAATAAGCAGTGATATAAATGTTTCAGTCACTGTACCCAAAAGATTAAATATTCCTGAACACTTTCATTTGCAAGTGAGCAACTGTGATAAACCACAGAAGGACAAGAAATACTTCCAGCATCTCCAGAAACTGCCATAATTCATTTTCTGTTAAAAAAAAAATGACCATTGTTAGTAGGATTTTCTCTTGATAATAGAATGACCTTGGTATTTTATGACTATTTTGTAGTTATTACCAAGCTATTACAATTTCTCATATAATAATATTATACTAAACAGAAATGAAAAGGGAGCAAACACACACACACACACAGAGACTGAACAGCCTTATTGCCTAATTCTTTTTCCTGCCTCCAAAATACTAATAATGTTTTAGATATAATGCTTTCTCTCAAAAATGTTAAGTATTTGACACATACTAATGCATGTTTCTAACAAAAGCAGACAATAAACTGAATGACTATACAGGAGCCAATTAATTCAACAGAAAAACTCAAAAACATTAATTGCTAGAATATGCCGGAAGTTGCAGCATGTCTAGATGCACACTGCATAGACTGACTTTCTCCTACCAGGAGACTTCTACTTGACTGGAATTACACGTATAGATATAAAAGCAAGAACATTCTACCTGTGCACACTCAGAAGGACAATCCTCCTTCCTCCCAGCCTGGCCCCTATGGCCATACCTAGACTAGGAGGAGAAAATGGTAGTGGCACTGGAAGGAAGCAGAAATCTACTCCCCCTTACTCTTGATATATTTTCTTCCCTCCAACTCTCCCGCTCAGCATGGCCAGGTGGGCAGAAGAAAGAGCAGCCCAGGCAGGTGGAGAGTGGAGCTGGACTCCAGCAGGGGTCACTTTGTGGGAAGTCCCAGCTCACAGTGCAGCTTCCTATGTGGAAGCACAAACCCAGCCCTGCCATATTTTGCCCTGTCTTTGCTTGAGTTCACCTTTGATGGAGCCTTCTGCTCTCAACTTCATGCTAAAGTCTCATCAAATCTAATCAATAACCCAAGAAAATGAACACCAAGCATTAAGTGTGAAACATCACTCAACTAAACCATCGTAGTCTATTTAACTTAACAAGCAACATATTTTCATGAGAAAAAGCAGACGATATATTGAAGAGACTTTAGAGAATCAAAGGGCCTTGAAATAGAAGGGCTGTATCTGATTTCTTAATTTCCAATTGAAACTTGTTTTTCACTGGAGAAAGAAGAATTTTATTTAAGCATGTAGGATTTCAAAATTTATGGAAACTTAAAGACCTACCAACTGTCTGGTCTACCACTAGTAAATGGAAAAAAAAGCAAGGACAGCATTGCATGCATGGTGTCCTGTCCTGGCCCCACCACTTCCAGACACAGGCTGTTCATGACCAACCCTTCTCATCACCCAATTTTCTAAAACAAGGAGTTTCATGGAAGACCCTGTATCATTCTGCTCCTTTGGTATAGACTACTAGGACAGCAACAACCACTTGCTGTGCCTCTCCACTCAAAGTAATAACCTCTCTGAATGGTTGTTTCCTTGTCTATAAAACAGGTATATAGTCCCTCTACTGTGGTATCATGGAGAGGATTAAATGAAATGCCATAACGGAAAGCATGTAGCACAGTTGCTGGCATCCTGCCAAAAGTCCATCCAGGGTTATTAATGACCCCTCCCTCTCTGAAATAGAATACCCTATTTGACCCTACTCTTAACTATGATGTCATCTGTGGGTTTTATTATTATTATTATTTAACTATATTCTTAACTGACAACGTAAGAGTTAATATTTCCCTACCTTATAAGACTATTGTAAAATCCAAATGACACAATGTGTGATAGCGCTTTATAAGCCACAGATTATTGTACTTGAGTTAATTGGCATTCATTAAATCCCAGAAAGCAAAGAAACAAAACAAAGAAGTATAAGACAGTCTGTGAAAATGTCATGGCCATCATGACACATCTCAACAACACAAACTGAAAATAGAACACAATTTTACAAATTAAGTGTATACCCTCCATGTGTGACTATACTGACCTTTTAGAAATTGATGCTCCACTAATACAAAATCCTTCTTTACCTGGGAAGGTTGCAATGTTTGAAAGTCATTTCTTAAACAATCCTCCTCTAAAGAATAAATTTTGAGGCAAGCTCAGAGATAATCGGTTGTTGGGAATGAAGCATCACTCCTCCTTGTTTGACAGTTCATGATGAGATTGTGAATGTGATCTGCTAAGGAAAAAATAGTCCCTTAATCCTGGACCTGATTGAAGACTACACAGGCTCTCTCTTTTTCAGTCACATTTTACTTCATCAGAGCAACACTGAGACTCAAGAACTTGATGTTCTTTTACTCTCTTCCTGCCCTCATGAAAACCTTCAAATCTATGTGGGGTCCCCCTCCCCCTGCTTCTTCTATAGTTGGGAAGAAGAGGCTCTTCTTCTTTAGAAGGGGGAAATCTCTTTGATGTTCACATTTTCATCTGTGATTCAGAAACCTCCCTGCCCCCAAGAGTAATTTTAAATTCAAAGAGAAACTTGTTTGATAGGGTAGTGCCTGCTTCAGTGTGTATGCTGGGGGAGGGAGAAACTTTTCTAAAATGATCAAACAGGGTTATAAAGCTGCTGTAATTAGAAAATTCAACAATGTGCTGTCCAAGTGTTGTTAGCTCTGAATTTCCAACTTTACCAGAGCTGTGTCTGCATGGTTTTATAAAAGTACCCATTTCCACTCAAATATGCTGCCTTGATAACTCTTTCTGCCTGATCGGTGAAACTGGTTGTACCACTACTATGCTTCTGAGCACTAAAGCCTGTTAAATGGCAGTTGCAATCCAGAAATTTGTAGCCCACTTAAAGGAGGAATGACAGGGTGACAGAGCCACCCTCTTGATATATTCAGGTCAAAAGCTGACAAGGAAGTAAAGTAAGGTGCTGGAGTCTGACATTCAGACAGGTATATATGCTTCTACTGCTCCTGTTCTTCCTCGGAGGGAGCCAGGCTCAGTCTATACAAAACCCCTCCCAATGCCCTGGCAAAGCCCTAACTGCCCATGCCAATTATAAGGCCAGACAACAGGTACTAGAAGAGAGCACCCTGGTGATGAAGTTTTGTTTATGGGATACACCGCAGAAGCTCAATTCCAAGGACAAGGAGTGTATAACTTCCCATAGAAGCACTAAGGATGTCCCACACTGGGCACAGAAAGCACCAAAGAAGCAGAGCTCGTGCAAACTCAGAGCTGATAACAAGAAAAACAGAAAGAAGTTGACAAATTCATGAGCTCAGTGTGGGACTAGGATTTGGGTACCATAGTGCATACCAGTAATCCAAGCACTCAGGATGCTGAAGGAGGAGGATCATTGTGAGTTTGAGGCATGCCAAGGCTACATAGTGAGTTGAAAGACAGTTTTGACTATTAAGACCTTGTCTCAAAAGCAAAACAAAACAAAACAAAACAAAAAACGAAGGAGACCAGAACACATCTGCATACCTGGAGCCCCACTGATGCCTGGAACTCAAGAGAGACCTAAGGTGGGTAATGGAATCAATACACATGGCATTAGTATGTGGGCACCAAACCTTTGTTGGCTCCACACTGGTGCAGTGGGGTTTAGTTTACTGTCTGGAGTAAAAATTAGAAAGCCTCAAAGGGCTCCAGTGCTGACCAAAGTAAGCATTTGGATCCTATGACAACAGAATGGACCATTCAATGTCCTTCAAAGCAGAATACTATTTACTGTTTAGAAAGGGTGTCTCAAATTAAGGCTGAGGCCTCTCAGGATGCTTCCTGAGGCCCATGGGGCTTCCCACTAAAAGCTTCCTCCACTTTCCCCATGGTGACAGCTCTGGTGTCATCGGTTTCACTCTCAGCCAAGCATCAGTGAGGACACAGTGGAATATTACCTTTCCCGTAAGTCCCTCAGGAGAAGGACGGTGTAGGCAACTGTAGTAGGGGGCTGAATTGTTTGTGTTCCCCAGGTTCAAATGCTGAAATCCTAGCCATCCCAAAGTGATGTGTTAGGAAATGAGGCCAGGGCCGGGGAGAGAGGGCAGAATAAGATCAGGAGAGCAGAGCTCTCACAGATGGGATTAGTTCCTTAGTGTAAGGCCTCCACATTACATAATCTTTTGGTGTGTGTGTGGTACTGAGGATCGAACTCATAACCTCGCGCTTGCCTGGCGGGCACTTATGCTGCTGAGCTAAATCCCCAGGTCCACACACTACATAATCTTAATTGCAGAAGCTGTAAGCTAACTCTACTTGCCCTGAATTCCAAAGGATGATTATATTTTGTAACTAAAATTAGAGAGATTGGAAAATCTGAAACTTTTATTTTTTTTAATATAACCTGGAACTACTTTTGTCATTGATACACATTGCATTAGGAACAGGTATAATGCAATAACTTTATTGATCTTGGTTCATTCTGAACACAATTTATTCATTTCACTGGTGTGATAAAATGTTTCAAATGTTTGTGATTATAGGTAGCCAGTTAAGAAACCTATAATATTTTCATTTGTTATTAATGTATGTTTGCAATACATACTAGCTACATTTTTTTTATGTAGTATAAGGGACACGTTCATAAAATTCAAAAACACATTTGAGTTGCTGAAATAAAAAGCAAACATAAATATTCCCCCTTTAATTTCAGAAGGCTTTTTAGTGACTGCTTTCTTAATTAAGAAAGAGTAATTGCTAGCTCTTTATTTCATCTGTTTCTCTCTCTTGTTAAATTTAAGTAAATGCAATTTTGATGTTTTCATTTAAAAACAGCATGCATTGGATACACCTAGTTTTATAAAACTATTTCTGTGTACTAAGCTATGTCTCCATGTATTCATTCATCACTGCTCATATCTGAGTGAAAGATGTTTATCTAATGTTACTGGCAGTTATTCTATGTAGTAGGATATTGTAGATACTTCTGTATTTGTAGTGCCTTTCTGTACTGCTCAAAAATTTTTAAATAATGAATCATTAAATGTAGATATAATAAAGTCATTATTTTCAAATATAAGAAAAAGAGAAAAGTGAAAAAGAAAAATAAGACACCCAGAGCTCTTTTGCTTTTTCTACCACATGAAGCTGTGGTAAGAAGACAGCACCCTGCTTCTTCAAAATCTAATTCACACACCACACAATTCAGTCACTTGAAGTATAAAATTTAGAGACGCTTAGTAGAGTCACAGAACTATCTTTCTACCACCACAATCAAATTTAGAATATTTTTCATCACATCCATACCCTGACCCATTAGCCTAGCCCCTGACTGTCTCTGTATATTTGCATATTCTGGACATTCCATATAAATGAAATCATATTAAGAGAAGAAGCCAGCAATCTGCAGCCTATATAAGAGAGGCTTTCCCAGATCCTGAGCAAGCTGACTCCCTGACCTTAGCCTTCCAGCTTCCAGAATTGTGAGCTATCTTTTGCTTAGAATCCACTCAATCTATGGCATTTTATTACAGCAGCCTGAACCAAGGCAGAATCAAAGTCATTCCAAGGCAGAGACTACCACACCCAGCACGGAGAGTCCTGAGGAGCAGCAGCAATGTGCAGCCCCAGTCCAGCTTGGGAAGGACTACATGACCAAGGGGCATCTCTCTCCCCTGCCCTCTTCCTGAGGATGCTCTGGGAAGCTGGGCAGGCTGACAAAGAGTAGTCAGGAGTTCTGCACAGGAACCTGACATATACTCATGAAGATCTCTAGATAGCCAGGAAGACCCTGCGTGGGGAAGTGCCATGGGGCACTGTCTACCCTAAAACACTCAGCAAGCCAGTGTGAGCCAGAGGAGATGCACATAGCAAAGTGAGCAGAGCTGAGAGGGAGAAGACGGGTAGTACACAGTAGAATCCAAACCCACACAGACTTGCATGATCGTGTAATTGATGGCTAAAATGTGAGTAAGCATAAAACCTTTCTCCAGAATGTGAAACGCTTTCATTCATAACCAGTCCCACACTGAAAGAAATACTTCTGGAAATGATCCATTTGAATCTTGTTCCTGGGAATTGATCTTTCAGAAAAAATATGAATCTAAATCTCTAACCAAGAAAGTAAATACACCAAATAAAACATGTACCCACGAGGAAGGCATGATGCTGCCAGAGAACCAATCCATTACCATTTGGTCTGGGGGAACCCGGACTCACAGTGAAGTCCTTGGAGTCCTGTGAAGACACAGCCTTGAGGGTGCACTAATGAGAATGTTGCAACGGAAGCAGAAGAGCGCTCTGGGTGGGAGTCCCAGGAAATCTGTCTGCAGCTTCCCACTGCCTCTGTACGCAAGGCTGGAAGCACTTGAAACCACATTTCAATTTTAGAGCCATATTCCCTCACGGGGACGCAGCATCTTTCTCTCCCCGACAACATCAGCCCAGCAATCTTTTGGCAGATTTCACTACTAGCCTTGCTTTGCAGCCTGCATGCAAGACCCCTCTTCCTATGAGTCCACGCTCCTGACCCCACATTTTTTCTTACTCTCCTCTCTCTCCCAGAAGGGTTAAAAGGGGACACTCTACTCTAACATCCATTTCTGTCTCCCCCGAGTACTTTTGTCCCATTTGTTACAGCCCCTAATATGCACCTCCATTCGATTTTCCTTACCCAGCTTAAAATCTTCTCATTCTAATTACCGTTTCTGTTTTCTTCTATTTCTCCCTCGAGATGTCTCAATTAGTGTACTTTTTCATGCCGCCTGTCACCTCTGAGCTGCAAAGGTGGGTTTAACTCCAATGGAAACCACGCAGGAAATAAATGAGGAGCCGTTCTGGGCGGCCAGGCCGAAGGTGGGGTTACTTTACAAAGTAGCGCACCTTTAATTGATGATAAATGGACAGGAAAGTAGCCTTATTAATAGAGCAGCCCTGATTCCGCTGGCATGCGGTGTCCTTCCATTACTCAAAGGTACAGAAGAAACAGCCCCGCTCAGTCCTGGGTGAGGAACTTGCACTCCGAGACAGACAGAGAGAGGCAGAGAGTGCACTAAGGCTAATTAGCATAGTGCTGGTCAAAGTCAGAAATTAACTGGCTCTTTAAGACCACAGCTAAAAGTGCCATTTGTCTTCCCTGTAATTACACTTACAGGTAATTATACCCACAGAATTCAGCAAGTTAAATGGAGGTAGGACTTTCTCCTCCTATCACATAACTCTTTTCATTCCGATCTTGTCAAAAGACTAAACAAAAATAAAGGTGTCGGCCACAGTATATTTCTTCCATTAATGAGTGCTTTGTTGTCCTAAGACTTCTCTGGAAAGCTGCCATCAATCGTGCGGTGCTTATTCCTCTGCTCCTCTGGGAATCCAGAGTCCTTATCTGAACCTCTCAGAATTTAGAAACACACAGAAAGCACATTGAGCTTAAAAGCATTTCCCAGCCATAACTACCTGCTTTGGCTTACCAAGGTATGTGTCAAGGACAAAGAGTAGGGAAGTCACTTTCCCCTTTCCTTCTTGGGAATGCAATATGTAGATCTTGCCTTCGTAGCCTATCTAACAGAAGCCAGCACACAACCCCTTCCTGCCCTCTTAATTCTCTTTCTATTACCAATGGGTTTCTAAAGACCTCTGGGAACCAAAGACATAGGAAGGGGGGTGCAGAGGCCTGCCTGGTAGCCTCAAGCTAGCTGACAATGTGTGCATGTGTCTTGGATCCTAGACACAGCAGGCCTCATTAGCAGCAGCCTGGCTCCACAGCACCAAGTATCACAGACAGGGCTACGGAGAGGGGTCACACTCTCCACAGGCATGGGCAGGACACGACAGCCTCTTTAGGATTCTACTGCTCTTTGGGGGATCCAGCAAGATCCTCAACTAGTCCAATAAATTAGTCCCCCAAGAATTCCAAAGGGATGTCCTCCAGGGGCAAATTCTCTCAAGAGATTAGGAACAATCCAAGACAATATTTGGGTCCCCATTCCTTTGTCTGTTTCACTCCCTTTTGGGTCTCCATGGACAGGATATCTTCCTCCTGCCCACCCACTCTCCCTCCCACTACTGCCCAGGTCCCTTTTGGCCTCTCTCATACCTTTGCAAATTGTATCAATTGACAGTGAAGTTTCCACTAGAAAGAAGATCGATTTGGATTTGTCTAAATTCCTACCGACCTTATAGTTAGCACATGAAGCCAAGTGACAGATCTAAGGTGGTGTTCTTCTTATGAGTGGTCGCCAAAGGCCTCTGACTTCCATCTCAGTGACTCCCGTGAGGAAATTCAAAATTAAAAAGGAAACATCTCTAGTCACACATTTACTGAGTAATTATTTATACGGCTCTCTCATGAAGTAATTTGGCAATACATATTAAGACAAATAAAAGTACTGACTTTGAAACTTTCATGAGGAGATAATCTTCAATTCAGAAAAATGTTCAGTACAGTATAATAATATTACCCCAAACAGCAGTGACAAAAGAGAAAACAACCTAGGTATTTCAAACTGGAGAATGTTCAAGTTAAAAAGTGGTACATTCACTTGATGGCTTTCTATGTGACAATTCAAAAAGATGGTTATTGAGACTGTGCAAAACCTGAACAACTGGTTTTAGTATGAAGTTTTTAAAGATTAGAATATAAATCAGAAAATATGATCACCAAAGTCACACCAAAATACTTACAGTGTCAAGTTAATAGGTGGAGAATATGGTTATTTTCCAAATTTTCGTCACTGCATCTAATACTCATGAATATATATATTAATCTAAAATTCTAAAGACATGTAACTCTTGTGAATGTAATTCTTAAGAAGCTGTAAAACCAATCTAAACTGAGTGGCTTGGTTAACAGATCTGTCTCTGAACTCGGGTTGCTAAACCCTGCCACATTCCTACCCTGCCACCGACCAGCTAGGTGACTGGTTGGCAATTCTCTGAGAAAAATAAACTCTTCCCATGGGTAGTTGTCACCATTTGTGTCACAGTCCCTTTCCCTCTGATTCTCCTTTGACTCCTGAGCCAGCCCTCCCAGTCACCTTCATGGAACTTCTTTCCTCTACACTGTCCATGCGACACCGGGATCTACCAAGACGCTGTCCTTTGCTCCTTCTTGTGCCTTCCATCTCCACAGCATCACCTCTGCCATGAACTCTACCTCTAGCTATGTGAACCTTAGCCCTAAATTTCCAGCAGCTCCCTACCTTCCTGCCCTCAGCACCCTCAATATCTGGAATAGTATCCCCTGCCCAGGTGGGCCCCTCCTTTCTCTACCTGACGGCAGGGTGCACCACTGTCCCCTTTCTCATCCAACATCAGAAGCCTGGGGTGCCACCTGGTTCTGACCCCATCACCCTCTAGTATGGCATGTTGGCTAGTCATGGCCTATCTGTCCCTCACTGACCCAATCATCACCCCAGTGGACTCCAGAGGAAGCCACACCATTCACCACCCAGCACCACTGGGTGTCTGTCTCCAGATTACCAGAGGGGAAACCCAAGGTCTGGGGCAACACTTCTCACCGGGCTGTACCTCACATTCCCAACCCTCCCCCACATGCACCTGCATAGTTCTCAGGACTCTGGATGCTGACACCCCCACTTTGATCAGCTTTCACTGGCTTGTTTCACTTGGTCCTTTCCATAGTGACGAGGTCACCCCAGATATCAAAGACAACACTATAGTGACCCTGGGGGCCCTGCTTCCCAATAAAACCCAACACTTCAACTTCAGTCTTCATCGTGCACCATGTCCCCTTCCTTCCTCACTTGTAGTATTTTATGAAAAGTTTTACTCCCAGTCGCTGGAAAGGGGTTGGCCCAATTCAGAGTTCACCTCCCAATGAGGTCCCCTTTTCTGTGACTCTGGGGGGTGCATTTACTCCCTGTGGTGAAGTCTTCTAAGTAGTCTTAACCAGAGAAGTTGTCTGACTCTTGCAGAATGCTCAACAGATCTATCCAACAGGCAGGTGTTCTGAAGAGTTGTCAAGTGAATGATAAACATAGAGAAGTCCTCCCCAACCTCTCAAGAGGCTTAGCCCTTCCCTTCAATCTCTCGTGGGTCCTGGATGCCTTGGGCCAGGTCCCTTGACAAGGAAGCTGGGCTCCATCTGCTCAGATGCTAGGCCTGGTGCCTGGGGCAGAGGAAGGAAAGATCTGAAATGCTCAGGTCCCATAACCACATAGGTCTTGATCAAATGTCATTCCACTGATAATCCTCATTTGTCTGTCGCTTGACCCTATTCTGTTTTCGTAGCACTCATAACGCTCTGCGTATCACTTTTGTGTATTGTTACTCATCACTGTTTCTAATGCCTGGCGCCTAGTGGAGCTCAGCTGCTTGTTCATGAATAAATATATACCTTTCTCTGAAAACAACATGCTTTCCCTTGCCACAAGGCCTTAGCTCCCCTGTTTCCTCTGCCTGACACTCATTTATTTCCCACATGCACTCAAGGGACTTCATTCTTCTAAGCCCAGATCAACCATTATTCCTTAGGGACGCTTTTCCTGTTCTTACTCCACAAGCAAGATCCTCACTGTCTCCTCTACCATCTGTCACTTGATTTGTGTCTAAATTGTGGAAGTTCATGCAGTTTAGCTCTAGCCTGAAACAGACTATAAACTTTGGCCAATGTGTCTTACTAGGGTGTTCCCAGGACCTGGGGCAGTACTCGGTAACAAACACCAAGCACTCAGTAAACATTTGTCCAAGGTCTTAATAGATGACCAAGACCAGGAAGCTACGTCTTTTTGACTGTAGAGTGCTAGGGACATTATTAACTTTCCAGATCACATTACTAAGCAACAGTGAATTGGTTCCCATTTCAGATCCTACATTGTTTAAACCAACAATCAGTGCCTTGAAAATATCGACCCTCCTAAAGAATTCATCTTTACCCTACAAGTTTATTTACACAGTGCAAATCTTTCCTTTGTAGATGATGCCAAAGGAAATTTCAACCTCAGCCTGTCAACTTTTCAGATCATAGATTAATGAGGCCTTAAGACACAACAAGTTAATTACATCTGTCCTCCTTAAATATACTTCCTTAGTAAGCGACTGACATCCACCTGCAGCACTCAGTTTGTCTAGTAGAAAAAGAGTGGGCTTTGAAACAAGACTGATTTGGGTTCATACCTGAATGGTTTTGCCCATGTTACTTAACCACTCTGAGCCTGTTCGTCATCTATAAAAGAGAGCTGATAAGACCCACTTCCAAGGTGTACCTGAAGAGGGAATAAGACATTCACTCATCTGTGAAGTACCTAACACAGAAATAGGAAGCAGGAATAACAATAAATTTGGTTCTCATCTTTTTCCTTCTCGAAAAGAGAAGGCCTATGCCAGGTGTTCCAATTCCAGCACTATTGACACATTGGGCCCGGATCGTCTGTCTTCTGTGGGAGGGCTGTCCTATGTACCACTGGATGTTCACCAATATCCCTGGTCTCTACCCACTAAAAATTACCAGCATCCCTTCCCTGGTTTTGTCATCAGATATTGCCAAAAGCTTCTTGGGGGAAAAATATCCCCCAGCTGAGAATTACTGGCTAGTAGTCTTCAAAAAGGATTCCCCAAGAGTTGTTTCATGGTTCCTTTGAATCTGGTAAGGTCAGTCAATTTCTCTTCATCGCGGGCCCAGAGCATTTTACTCCCAGTGTCACCGTCACCTTCCTCACACAGCGGTTGGTCGTTTTTAAGTCCTCCCCACTGAGCAGGAAGATCATGGAGTCAGAAGCTCTCTCCTGGCCCCCTCTGGGTCCCCAGGGTCAAGAACAAAGCCCTATCCATGGGAGGGGCTCAGGAGCAGTCAAACAAATGTCATGACCCAAGGGCGCAGCCCTGGACTCCTCATTGAACACTGCGGAAGTAATGGAAGTCATCTGGCTAAAAACAGCACCATCACCAACAGTCACGTTTTATACTATAACAAGTAGAATAAGAACCCTTACCCCCAGAACCAGTTAGCCAATAAGTTCACACTGGGGCTGCACAGGCTGCAAGAGGAAGGACAAGCGCCATGCCCCATGCCTGACTTTCTGAATCTCACTCCTAAAAGATGGTGAGGAAAGAGCGAGAGCTTGGAAATCAGATGCGAGTTTAAATTCTAAGTCCGCTACTTGCTAGAAGTGTGTCCCATAGCAAGTGATGCAATTTCTCAGTGCCTCCTCTGTCCCATCTGTAAAATGGGACAATAAAGCAGGACTTACCTTTCAAGATGTCCCCAAGGATTAGCCCCACTGTCACATCTGGCACAAGTGTCTGTTTCCATCTCAGGAGAAGGCACCTGGGGTGCGTTTTGAAGACTGAGTGTGAGGGAAACATCATGTGAAAGCAGTGTGTTTGCTTCAGCATCCCTTCAGGGGCCACCGGAGCTTCCTGTTCTGCCCTCTGCTGAGAGGCAGACGGGGACGGGCCTCTCCCATACACCACCCAGCCCAACGAGGACACCCAATGAGCAGTAAGTGACCCTCTTCCTGCTTACAGTCCAGGCCAAAGTCAGAGGAGCAAGGGGCGCAGCAGGGCACCTTGAGAGCACCAACAAGGACAGTCCATGTTACAGCTCTGCAGTGGTCATGAGAACCACTGTGTGACTTCTTTTCCAACCCACTGAATGTTTTCTTGTCATTAGCTGACATTAGCTTGATCAAAACCATACTTGAGACCAGTGTGTTCACTTCATTGCCATGGTCAAAACTCATCACCAAACTAATGCTGAGTGAAAGTCAGAGCAAGGGTCATGACCATTAAAACTACTCATATACTGTCGCACAGTAATGCTACTTGTAGGAATTTACTTAGGTGGAGATCAGACACTCACACAGAGATTTGTGAATGAGACTGGCTTTCATCTCAGCATTATTTATCAGATGAACCAGCAACATTTGGAAATGGAATAAGTGCCTCGGGTTAGAACACTAATTTTTTGAAAAAATTCCCCTGCAACTCCATGTCTCAGTATGTTTTGTGCAATTATAACAGAATACTGCGTAGTGAGGTGCAAGCCTGTAAACCCAGCACTCTGAGAGGCTGAAGCAAGAGGATCACAAGTTTGAGCACGGGCAAATCAGTGAGATCCTGTCTCAAAATAAAAAAACTAAAGAAGCATGGCCTCACAACCTCTTGAAGGTTCCAACTCTTTACACTGCTACACTAGGGAATGACCCATAAATGAGGTTAAACTGCTGGCACATAAACTCTGGGGGACACATTTAAACCTTAGCATTCCATACAAAGTTGGAGGACTGTGTGGTCATCCAACACTTACTTATAATAGCACTATATAAAGTTAGATGACTAAAAATATGGCCAACTACTATATAAGATGCAGTCCCAAATTAGATATTTCCTTGCACTTTCAGATGAAGAAAACAGTCTATTATCAATGGCTTCCCTCAGAAGCAGTAGTACTTCGTGGCTAAAAACGCAGGCTCCAGGGCTGGGGTATAGTTTAGAGGTAGAGCGCTTACCTGGGATGCCCAAGATGCAGAGTTTGAGCACAGGGGAAAAAGAAATACAAGTTGCTGAGCCAAACTGCGAAAGTCAAACTCTGATTCCATCACTTTTGTATGAGTGATACTGGTAGGTTTTTTTTTTTTTTTTTTACTTCTCCTGTGTCTCGGTTTCCTGTTAAGCAAGTAGTTACTAGTTCTCCTTGCTTCACAGAGGGTTGGTTAGTGAGCTACTAGGGCACTAGTTGGAGATAACACATGGGAACCAGTTAGCACTTGTAAACAGTATCTACTTTTAAATCATCATTAATGGTGAGATTCCTGGTCATTTTAACATTTTATTCTTCTAGATATTTTCTACAGAATGCTGCATGACTTTTACCTTCAAGTGCAAGTGAAATAATTTTTTAATCCATTTCAGTCACTGAAATGAATTCAAGGAAGAGATTCGTTGAAACTGCTTTGCCATAATCGACACAACATCTGCTGCTTCCAGGACTAAATCAAATAAAATACAGTCAACTCCCGATTCTACACAAGGCACGTTCATTTATCTGCTGCTAATCCCGCTTTCCCGTTTTTATTGGCCTCATTAAGCAATGGCTATAACGTCATATGTTACAGCTCTATCTAGCGTCTGTTTACTCTCTCTCCCACAGCCAACAGCTCAGCCGGAGCCTTGTAAACCAATTCTCTTAATGATCAAGCCAGTCAGGGAAGGTGAGAATCAGCGATACGGGGAACTGAGGGCAGAAGCCTGCAGCTCTACTCAGAGAGGAGACACAGCACCACCATGGATAGAATGGCAGACCAAATGTGATACTGTGGGGTCTACCTGGGGCTGCTTCTGGGTCCTTTAATCCACTGTGAAGGAGTCATCCGGGGTCCCTGTCTGCCTGGCCATATGGTAATGGTGGCCCAGAGAAAGGTGTTATTGCAACACAGTCTGAAGATAAAAAGATTATGAAGGATGGCTGAGCCCACAGTCTATAAAAAAAAGGCCCACACTTTGTCAGTGTGTGAATTTATATAATGCATATGTTGTAATGTGCAACCTCCCATGAGTTTCTAGGGCTCATTCTCTACCCCACTTCATTAAATACACTGCTCCCCAGCTTATGGTGGAGACTGGGGAGAAGCTGTTGCTTCTCATTCCAGAGCCCATGATACTGGATTTATCATTCAAAGTGCTAAAACACTCCTCTCAAGAAGGGCTTGCTGGAATCTTTGCTCCTCTCCCTTCCTGGGTGCTCTGCTCCTGAGCATGGTTCCATGAGCTCTGTCATTCCATCCATCGCTCTGTGTAAGAAGATGTCCCCCATTCCCTGGCCAATGGAGTCTTCTCAGGATCAGGGGACAGGGAGCAGCTCAAGCCTCTGCATCACACACGCCATCTCTGTTCTTCTTGGAGCTGTTGGGTAGCACTGTGGCCTCCCTTATAGCCTTCCCATCATACTTAAGCTTAATTTCCCACTCAAGTGGTTTAAGAGACATCTAAATTAGTAAAGCACACTTCCAAGTGTGTCTGAATGGGTTACCAGGCTTGACCATGAGGACTGTATCTGGTCCCTGAGTACTTCCACTCTGTCTTATCTTGGGTCTCTGCTTCCCAGGCTCCATGAATCGACCAGCTTCACTCCACCATGAAATCTCTGGCTTGGAGCCAGCCAACCAATGAGACCTTGGAAAATGTGAGCCAAAAGACCTTTCTTCCTCTAGGATGACTTTCTCGAGTTGTTTTGGTCACTCATACACCTTTCCCTGTCTGCAGCAGCCTGGATGGAGTAACTATGCTCACCAGCAATGCTGGGCAATAGCATCTCCTCTGGAAAGAAATGGTTAGTAGAAAAACAACCTAGGAAGGGGCATTGTCTCTGAAGATAGATAAAACTCACTGGAAATTTAGCTCCTGCATTTCCTCACTGGTCCTTCATGGCAAACAGCTCATCTGAACAAAGGGAAAGTATTCGGTGTCAGTCTTCTCAATTGAAAATAAGTATAACGCTGCCAGTATCTTGGTGCTTGCAAGTATGCACTTGCGAGCTCAGGGCTTAGCCCACTGTAGACATTTGGAACAAATGTATGTTTCATCTCATTTTTCTCATGGCCAGTTTTTCACTAAGATGTTTCATTTGAAAGTGCTTTTGTTATTAAAATAACTGGCTGCGAATAACATAAATTGCCAGGGGCTTAAACAAATAAGGGCTTATTTGTTGTCCCCTAACAAAAAGTCTGGGGTTTGTCTGCTCTGTGAGAGCCAGGGTCTCACTTTGTCTCTTCACCTCACCCTCATGGTCCCAGTGAATGGTAATCGCATCGCATCTACAGTCAAAGAAAGAAAAAGAAGTTGGTGGTGGTCTTCCACATCTAATTCAATAAGGAAAAAAACACTTTCCCCCACAGTGGACTTTCTCTTATATTGTCTTGACAAGCTCTGAGTCATATGCCCATTCCCTACACTAAAAGAAAGTAGGAAATCTCGTAACTCTTTAGCTTCTCCGGTCTCTTTAGTGGAAGAGGAGAAGAGAGGTGAGCGCTAGACATGGCTACCAGGCCAGGTCACCTGTAGGGGCTTCCCAGGGTGTTGGAAATGCCCAGGTTGTTAACTACCCGTGTGCAAATATTAACGCAAGAAAATAGTAAGCACGGAAGTAATGAATCCATTGCAAAGCCAAACCTGCGTGGCTCACCGCCTACCACATGGAGCTCTGCCTGGCCTTGGTTTCTGCGAGAGCTTCTGCGCGGCGCTGGCTTGGCAGAATCTCCAGGGGAGCTTGCGCTTGCCTCTGACTCCCAGGGGATCTCCTGAAGGCTGGGCTCGGTGTCCCCAGAGAGTACGCGTGGCGACCACCAGGGGGCGCGAGAGCTATTTCAGCCAAGACCAATTGGAGCCTGGACAATTGCCAGTTTCCCCGACTCCCCGGGGACCCACAAGTCTTCCTAAATCAGGTTAATGAGCCCATCTGCCAGAACCTGTGACGAGGTCCCACGGACTTAGAACACGCCGCGTTGCTACTTTGTGCTTTGGGTATTTTGGTAAACTACGAAGGCTCAGAACCCTGCCTAAAGTGGGGCGTCACCAAGGGGCTCCGAAGGTCAGGTGTCCCCTTCCCTCTGTGGACACCGAGCTAGCAGTCTGGCCCGCGTTCTGCTGCCTCCCGCTGCGCTCGCCCAGCGCGCAGCAGCCTCTGCCGACGACCCGAGGCTTTCCCGCAAGGCCGCCTGCGTTTCCAGCCTGCTCAGCTCCTGCAGAGGCAGCTAGTTAGCTCCCGCCGCCAGGCAGCTCTCCTCGCAGCGTCTAGCTGCTATTTTAGCGAGCAGGGAGAACCGCGGCGGTAATAAACTTGCACCGAACGCGGCACTAATTCTGATGCGCAGGCAGCTCCAAGCACTTAGGGTTTACATAAAGCCACAAAGCCAGCGTGAAAAGGATCTAATTACTACGTGAATTACAAAAACAAATAAATACATAAAATAAAGCACAGATGCGAGGTTTGCAGAAATGTCTATCAGTGCCTAGTAAATGGCCACAATTGAGAGAAATGTTGCGAAGACCTGCTGGGGCCAAAAAGCTGGCTCAGGCACCGTCCCAACCCCAAAAGTGCTGTCAACAATTGCTCCAATCCCCCGCCCCATCCTCCGCCCCCTAAGTTCTATTAACTGAAAGAGCTGGGAAATAGTCCACAGGCAGCTACTTAATAGTCTTGTACTTTTGAACCGCAATTATCAACAACAAGCGCCACCCACAGACTCTGTGGGAATGTGTTCATGGCTAATCAATTCGATTGATCACTGTTTATTAAGTAAAAACCTGCTTTCTAAACAGTTCCTCCCTCAATGGTGTTTTGTGCAGCTGCTAGAAAACAGGAGCCTAATTGGGGCTTTTAATTTAAGTCCAAGCGAGAGAATGCAAGCATGTATACTAGCAAAAGAACTAGGGCCAGGGACGTGGGCACCATGCCAGGCTGCCCCAGAGTGGCAGGACTAAAGCTGACATGTTCCCATTATGATGGCCTCCCAAAGCCTCCCTCCATTCCTCCAGTCCGGAAGCTGCTGTGGCCAGGTTAGATGAGGACATTCAGAAGGAAGCCCGCTGGTAATATAGATTATGGGAATGTTCAAGCCTCATCAGTGCTGTTAAATTGATCGGCTCCATTCAGCACCTTGCAAACCGAGATGGGAAATCAATGGTTGGCAGCGGATTAGGTGCCAAAGTAAGTGACCATAGCATATTTTTGTTATCTCCTTACAGCGAATAATGATCGTGACCGCCTTGAGTGCCCTAAATCTAAGCAAAACACAGACCAAAAATCCAATCCAGCCCAGAGTGCAGCACAGAGACCAGGGCAATAATTGTAATTGTGTTGCAGCCCATAAAGGGAAGCATCTGTCTTGCCCAAGGCGAAGGTCTTCCCAAACGCTGCTACCCCGGGATGTGAGAACTCAAACCCAAGAGTGCTGGAAACTGAGCCAACCAGCAGGGAAATCACCCCTCCCAGCTGAGACTGCCAAAGTCACGGCTTCTCAGCATGGGAGCTAAGCCTGCCCTCCAGAGAAGAAAGCCTGGCCTTTCCTCTGTTCCACATCCCTCTGCTGCAAAATCCTCTGTGCCTCATGAAGCTATCCATGGCAGAGAATAACCATTCCCACTATTTCTTGTTAGGTTTGATATTTCTGTCTTTATGTCTGCCAAGCTGGGGAACTCTCACTGATGGAGGAGACCCAAAAAGGGTCCTTCTATGTCCTACCTGACCAGAAAAAGTCCCAGTTAATAGAAACCATTAATGAAATGAAATATATATATATATATATATATATATATATATATATATGGCCTGCAATTATGTATGAAATTGCTGCATGGGCAAACACTCAAAGCCTCAGAAATGATGTTACTTGCTCTGTAAGGGTAACTAACCAAGAGAGATTGAAATCTCTTAGGAAGGATGCATAAACTTTTTTATTACCAATTGCTTTACTATTTTGCTATTTAGGGGTTCAGATCCCCAAAAGATGTAAAACTGCTATTTTATATTCTGGAGGCAGAGCTAGTTTTATTCCTCTTAAAAAAAAAAGAAATGAAAGAAAGAAATGAGAGAAAGAAAGAAAGAAACTCTGAAAATGTTTAGCAATTGTTTCCTCAACTTATATTCTGCTTGTAGTCTTTGCATGCCCCTCTCCTGGGTTGCTAAATCTCTTTCTCTGACCTGGTTTCATAAAGAAATATAAACCAAGTTATCACCATTTGATAGACAAGTGGCAGATGCCCTCCTCCAGCTGGATAATGGACATCAAAAATCGGGAACACAGAAAATGTTGGGGTCCATGATCACAGTGCCCAAAATGCCACTGCTGGACTGAAAACTCTTATGGCTGGTTTGAAATCTCTAAGTAGCAACACCCATAGTTCTGCAGGAAAGAAGAAAAATTTTAATAGGACCAGGATGCATCAAAGCAACCCGTAATTAGATACAAATTTGGCTCATGGTTCAACAGTTTATACAGATTAGCTTCACTGACCTTCGGGAGCCCCAGAACGGTTCTTTCACATTTGTGGTCGCAGAGTGACCTCTAGTGTTAAAAGGGAAAGTTTTGCTTTGTTTTGTTTTGTTTTGTTTTGCTTGCTTTGCTTGCTTTTAATGATAACATCAAACATTAATATCTTTCATCTAGCCTAACTACATAAAGTGTAGGACATGGCACACCTTCAGGCAACAAAGGGAAAGTCCTTAGGAAATCTGCATAATCAGATACAGATGTGAACTTTTGTTCCATATTTAAACTATCATTAGTTATAGAATGCTCTAAACCTTCTGTCATGGAAGTTTCCGAAGAGCTTGCACAGTTATGATCGCTCTCTGTTTGGTTTCCATTTTATTGTTGGCTTTTTCTTTTCTTTATGTATTGAGGTTGTGGGAAAACGTCATTTTTTTGAAGTGTGTACCTTACAGTGCTCTCTGGCTTATGGGAAAATCCCTTATTATTCCTCTTAAGCTGAATGGGTGCTTCTTAATAAGGAAAAGTGATGGCAACAAAACCTCAAGTTTGGGGGTTATTTTCTTTGAATTTTTTGAAAATAAAAGTAGGGGAACCACAGAGGAACTCTTTGGGGCCAGAGCCAAGTTCACGGTGATGACTTGTTGGCTCAGTTTTTATGGGACTTGGCAGGGAATGAGCAGAATTCAGGGTTTGCTGTGCACCAATTGAGCCGGCCAGAGCTGAGCATGGAGTTCACAGTCCCAGTGCAACACAAAAACACAAGAGTCCTTGTTCAAAAATCAAGAAGGGAGGTGCCATTAAATAGACTGAGATGTCAGGACATTTCCTTCTGTGTTCTTCTTTGATCGCAGTGGCATTGTTTGCTGTTTAACACACTCTAAGTTAATAAGTTAAGAAAAATTAAAATCTCACATCTTTGTCATGAATGTTACCATTCATCTTAATGTTGTGCAGTGCCATCTTACAAGGGAAGGGAAAGGCATTTAGGTCAAGGATAGAATCACCAAAATTACAGAATTCGTATTTCATAGCTTATGCATATTCCTATGGTTGGGATCAGGAATGCCTCCCAAAGGCCCATGTGTGAAATGTTTGGTCCCCACGTGGCACCACTGGCAGATGGTGGAACCCTTGTGAGTTGGGACCTAGTAGGAGGATTTAGGGCACTAGAATGTGCCCTCAAAAGGGGCTGTGACCTTAATTATTAGTCTTGGTTCATCAGCTTCAATGGATTAAGAAACACCTAACAGATTAGTGGAGCACAGTTCTGAGTATATCAGCAATGATTGACATGTACGTCAGCAAACTGAGAGGAGAAAACCCGACTCAGATGTGCGGGTGGCACCAACCAGTAGGCTTGTAGCCTGGATAGGAGATAAGGGGAAAGAAAGAGGAAGTGCCCCCATTTTGGAAGAGCTCCAGTCTCCACCATGGCCTCTAGACATGAGTCTCCAGTTTCATTAACATTCCAACACAAACTCACACCTGCAACTGGACAGGGAGGTCCTAGGCCACCTGGAGCTGCACTCTTGATCCTTCTTATTTCATGGCTTCCATCTTCTTGGACTGAGCAGCTATTGGACCAGCTCTCCAGTGCATTTGGCATAGAGGATCCTCCCATCTCTGATCCTGCAGATGGCCTTGTGATCTCTCCAACCTATGATCCCGTAAGCCTAATAAATCTCCTTGCATAACTATATATCTACTACCTACTGATTCTGTTCTTCCAGAAACCCCTATCTAATACAAGGACTGAGGAGCACCTTCTCACTCTGCACTCTCCCTATTTCCTTCTTGGACCAGTTCTCCTCCCCTCCCCCACACAATCCCACAATGTTCTCCAGGCTTACTGTAAGCCAAAGCAATTGGACCAACAAGTCATGGACTGGTGCTCAAAAACTGTGAGCCAAAAATAAGGTTTTCCTCATTATAAACTCATTACCTCAGATTTTTGCTACAGTAACAGAAAAACAACACACGTGTGTATATTTTTTTCCTATCAGTGGAAACAACTGAATCCAGAGGCACCATAACTGAATAATAACCATGATCCCTCAACTAGGTGTTTTTTGGAAATGCTGAACAATTCTTCAGGGAAAACTCACACACTTGTACGCAGTGGAGGGACAGTAGAAGGTCCCACTGGATAAAATGGTTGTGGGAGCTTCATGGGGGCTGTAGGTGGCCCTCTTCTCTGGGAAGAATAAAAGCATGATTGATAAATCGTATCAGCATTAGATATGGCAACTGTTACGGCTTGTATCTAAATGTCTCCCCAAAGCCTCATGTGCCATAGGTAGGATTTTGGGGGTGTGGCTGAGTGGGTAGATTAAGATAGTAGATAAAGGGTGTATTCTACTAAATTAGCCCACAGATTGGTTTAGCACAGTTCTGAGTGTGAATAATAGGAAGGCCTATTCTGGGTGTGGGCTGCACCATCCAGTAGACTTGTAGCTTGGATGGGATAAAAGAGAAAGGAAAACTCTCTGCTTGCTTCTTCCTGCGTACCACACCATGGACTATAACTCCTCTGCCATGCCACCCTGTTTTGGAACCAGCTTACTATGGACTGAAACCTCTACAAACTGGGAGCTAAAATAAACCTTTATTCCTTTAATTTGTGGCTGTCAGGTACTTTGTCTCAGTAACAAGAAAAGTAACTGTGATGGTTCACTTTATGTGTCAACTTAGCTGAACTGAAGAATGCCCAGGTAGCTATAAATCAGGATTTCTGAGTTTGTCTGAGAATTTCTAGAAGAGATCAACATTTGAGTCAGCAGATGGAGTCAAAAAGTCATGCCTCAGCCAGACGTGGTGGTGTATGCCTGTAATCCCAGCACTTGGGAGGCTGAGGCAGGAGGATTGTTGCGAGTTCAAGACCAGCCTGGGCTACAAAGTGAGCTCAAGGCTAGCCTGAACTGCATAGTGAGATCTTGTCTCAAAAAGACAGAAGGAGGAGGAAGAGGAAGAGGAGAAAGAGGAGGAGGAGGAGGAAGAGAAGGAGGAGGAGGAGGGGGAGAAGGAGAAGGTCATGCTTCATCTCATGCAATGCCAAGCTGGACCTAGGGTTGTCAGTTTCTCTGCTTCAGAAAAAGTCATTACCTGGTGACTCAGAAAATAAGACTGTGAGTGACACACTATTGTTTTATTCTTAACTTTAACTTCAGTTTAAAAATAAAAGATGGTGCACAGCAATGTAACTCTTCAGAAACTTTTAGAAAACAACTTCTACAGTGACATCAGCAAGTATTACTGTCCATAGGGCAATGGCAGGAGCTGTGTGGAGACTGCCTCCTTGGACAGATTGTGCATGCTCAGTTTCACTCCTGCCCCCTGGTTCACTTCATGTGGACCAGCTCTGTGAACCTTCCTGATTGCCAACCTGATGTATATGTCTCCAGGTAAACCTGAAACAACCGTGGCTTAAACCCCGCTGCATGACTGCTTGCACCTCCTCCAGAATCAGCCCATCACTCCGTGCTGCCCCTGTCTGGTAGCAAGCAGTAGGAACGACCCACACCCTAGCACATGCCCTAGCTCCGGTCCATGTACACCTGCTACTAAATCATGGAGTAACCTGTAGTCTCAATGAATTCACAGTGACTTCCAATTGAAGGGAAGGCACAAAGGGCAGAAAAACACCAAGTGACTCTAGGAACTCAAGGTGCTTTTGGAGAAAGAAAAAGAAAAGGCCAGAGATCAGCAGGGGCAGCACTGCCACCAGCCCCACTGACCCTGCTTGCTTGCTGTGATAGTCAAGGCTCTCTCTGGTTTTGAAGAGGGAGGAGGCTCTGTGCAGGGCAAAAACTTCTCCTCCTGCTTCCCATTCACAGGCAGCTCAAAGGGATCCTGAGTTCTTCTTGATCTCCATCCGCTACCCACCCACTAACAGGGCCTCCCCAGAGCCCTCAGCTCTGCATACTTTCCTCACCCTGCTGGATTCCCCCACATCCAAGCTGTCCTTGGTCATCACACAAAGAGAACAGAGTATCCCAGAAGTAAGGATACTCCTCAGTCTGCCAACCTTTCCTTTTACTCCAGGCTGGACCCCACAGATACCCCTCTGCTTGGCTCTCTCAGTAGAGTTCACACTCAGAAAACCTACTGCACCTTCATATTTGTGTTTCCACAAAATGCATCTGTTGAAACCTTACCTCCAAAGTGATGGCATTGAGAAGTTAACTCTTGGGAGGTGATTAGGTCATGAAGGTAGAGCCCTCACAAACAGGATTACTGCCTTTATAAATACAACCAAGACCCCAGAGAATTCCCTTGTCGCTTTCCTCACACAAAGTTGCAGAGAGAAGACAGCAATCTACCTATGAACTAGGAAGAAGACCCTCTCAGATGTCCAGTCTGCCTTGGTCTTGGACTTCCAAGGCTTCAGAACTGTGAGAAATAACTGGTGTGGGTAAACCACCCAGTTTACAGTATTTTCTCATAGCAACTCAAAGGACTAAGACAAAATCCCTTTACAAATATATCTAGAATGACCTTTTTCTTCACTCTGAGAGAAGTCATCCCTGATTCTTCCAATAAGAATACATAAGTTGTACTCTTATTTAAACATCTTTCCAGGAAATTCCCCTCTTTCTTCCCATGTTCTCTGTTTCACAGTTTCCTACAGTTCTCTCTTATGGACAGTCTGCCTTCGTCCTCCTTGGGAAAGACCACCCCAAGATTTTCTATAGGCTGCCCAATCTCATTGCGTTTTATGGACACACACAACCCCATCCCATACACAGCTGTGTATTTTGCAGAAAGGATTTCAGAAGGAGCCTTTCATTTTAAATCAGTTTCCCCAAGCTATCCCTCCTATGTCATCTCTTTTTTAAAAAACTTTCCCACTACAGTGAATCAGATTTCTCAGTCATACTTTCTATGGAAGGTAGCAACAGGTAGAGCAGGGCTGTCTCCAGCATCTCCTTCCTAGGATTGCTGGAGGGAACCATGGGCCTAGAGACAGCTAGCAAATACACTGCTTTTGTCAGACAAGTCCTGATTGCAAATATTCTAACCTATTCTGCACAGAAGTTCTCTAACACCCAGGAACCATATACCCAACCTGTGGGCTGAAGTAACAAAAATACGTGCACTATGAAAAAGTTAAAAATACTTTAGAAGCATAAACCATCACCCAGTTCTCTGCCTCATGTTAAGAAAAATGGGAAGCAGCTCATCTCTAGTTTGAAAATATAAAATGTTGCCTAAGGCACCATCATTATTATCTCTATGAATGTAATTGTGTAAGCTTTATTTTTGGGGTCTCGCTACTCATAACAGCTGAAAACCTGCCAAAAAAGGAACAAAACAATATAAGAATAGAAAGACACAGAAATAGACAAAGAAATGCCTCCAGAAGGCCCTAGACAATATAAACATATTGATGTGAAACCATTAGTTCTATACATAAATCAGAATTACATCTAATTATGCTAGCTTTCTCTCTCTTTTCCCCCTCAGAATGAGATCTTGAACATTTCCCCATGTACATAAGCAACCTTCCCATCATCACTACTGATGGTTACTCTAGTTACCATGATTTGCTCAGTCAATCCCTCTAGTTGTATATTTCAGTTGTTTTATTTTTCTTCTTCCTATACGTAGTAGTATTATAACACTACGGTGAACATCTTTGAAAATACTTATCTGAAGATCTATGATTACTTCCCTAACAGATTCCCAGAAATGGAATTGCTGGAGCAAAAGATACTATAATTTTTTATCACTGAGGAGGTCACCTTGGTAATACACACCCTTCAAATATTGGTGATTATCTTCGGCACACATACAGATTCCAAAAAACAAACTCAGGCAATCATTGGTTCCTGTGTTCCTGATGGGTCCTAAAGTGACCAGAGCAGTCTTTGGAGCCACACCATCACTAGACTGCTTCTTGCATGGAGCTGCACCCCAGTCTTGGAGATTTTTAAACTCCAGATACAGAGACAAATGTCTGGAAGATCATGTGAGGATATGATACTGATTACATGGCCTCCCTGTGCCAAGGTATAGCTGTAAAATGGGTTTGAGTTCATGGTGACAGGTAGAAGAATTACAATGAAGTGAGAAGAAAGCACTACATCCAAATGCATTACCCCATCTCCCTAAGAGCCTCTGTTACACCAGGAAACCCACAAGGAGGTTGCTGAAGACCCATGACCTGCAATGCCACCCATGACACATTTATCCACAATCCGATCTGAATGATTTGAATTGTCAAAACCTATGGCACAGAATGACCAAGAGACTCAAAAAACAATCAAAGAGGAATATGAACGAGAAAATCAGTGACCCCTTCCTACATGCTCTTAAAGAAATGCCAGCAGTGGGAAAGCATAGTAGCATCAGCTTTGAACTTGGGTCACTGATTAGAAATGGAATTCAGTTAGAAGATGAGAAACACAAATCCTAGACCAGGGATAAGCTATGTGTAGACAAGAAACACCAAGGACACCATGGTTAGTAGAAGTCTGCTTCCTCCTCCAAAAACCACCATGATTCCCTTTCTACCTCCTCTCATGTGTGAAATCACCGGGCATGAGAAAAACAGCCCTGAAAATGATCTGAAAGAGTTAGAAAGAGGCTTCAAGGCTGGATAACACCACCGAGGAGACGCATCCTAGTTCCAGGGAACATTATGATATCTTCGCTGCTTCCTGGTGGGGAAACGCATTTTTAATTTGGACTTAATCTGACCAAAGAGACATGGAAAAGCAGCCTCATTGGAGTCAACAATGCTACAAACTGAAACCAGAGTGTTTTCCCCACTGTTGTTTATAATAATGAAAAGTTAGAAACAAACTATGTTGTCCAATAGCAGTCAGATACACACAGAACCTACATGCAATGAAGAACACTCTGACTTAACCATTTTTAAAGCAGATGAGAGAATGAAATGAACATGTCCTTAGAATGCTGTGTTATGTACAGAAAGCACATGACAGGTTCAGCAGGATCCCCTGTGACATAAACCAAAGTAATATTTCTATTGCTTTCATGAGGTCAAAAGTGATCTCTCTTATTATTTTTTTATTTTATTTTAAAGAGAAAAAACAATAAAAACTATGGTACAACTTTTTAAAAGAAAATAAAAGGAGATTAACAATGGTTAATACATTGCATGTTGTTATTTTCAAAGTAGTTGCTCAGATTACAACACATAAGCTTGAAAAATTGATCACAATATAAGCACAAACCTTTCTTTTCGATGAACTAATGGAAACTAGTAGTATAATTATCTTAGCTATCATATATACTTTTAAAAAATGTTTTCCTTTTCCTTTTCTTCTTTTCTCCTGTCACCCATCCCAGCTGTTCTTTCCTTTTGAGCACTTTCTTCCCTTTTCACAATATCTATATCAATATGTATATTTTGGATCTTATTTACTCTTTCAGTTTCTTACACTAGGAATATAATATGACATTTATACATGCAAGTTTGATTTATTTCACTTATAAGTATGTTCTCAAGTTGCAACCATTTACCTACAAAAGTCTCAAGTTTATCCTTCTTTATGACTGCCTAGTACTCCATAAAATATCACATCTTTTTATCCATTCCTCAGTTGATGAGCATTTCAGTTGTTTCCAAGATTCAGCTATTACAAATTGTGCTGCTATAAACATGGGTGTACATATATATGTTGCTGTGGTATGATGTTTTTAATTCTTCTGGGAAAATACCCACAAGGGAAATAGCTGGGTTGAATGGGACCTCTAATCCTATTTTTCTGAGGAATCTCCACACTGATTTCCACAGCAGTTGTAGCAGTCTCCACTCCCAACAACAGTGAAGAAGAGTTTCTTTTCCCCTCATGGCTCTGCCAGCATTTGTTATTGGTTGATTTCTTGATGATAGCCATTCCTTCTCCAGTGAGATGGAATCTCAGTGTTGTTTCAATTTGCATTTATAGAATAACTAATATTGAACATTTTTTCATATATTTATTTGTCATTTGTATTTCTTCATCTGAAAAGTGTGTGTTCACCTCAGATGCCCATTTTTGGACTGGGTCTTTCAATTTGGGGATCTGATTTTTTTCAGTTCTTTATATGTTCTAGATAGAAGTCCTTTGTCTGAGGGACAGTTGGCTAAAATTTTTCCCACTCTGTTGGTTTTCTTTTCACTCTGTTGGTGATTTTTTGTTTTGCAAAAACTTTTTAATATGATGATATTTTAGTATTGAGTCTTTGAAGTACTTGCCACGCACTTTGGCTTTTGTTTATGAACTCTCTGCCTACCTCTATGTCTTCAAGATTTGTACCTATTTTGTCTTCCAGTACATTTATTAGTGTTTCTGTTTAATATTTACATCTTTGATCCATTTTGACTTTACTTTAGTACATGGTGATAGATACGGATCTAGTTTTACTCTTTGGCATGTGGAAAGCCATTTTTTTCAGCACCATTTATTAAATGGTGACCATCTTTCTTCCAGTGAACATATTTGGCCCCTTTGTCAAAGATAAGGTGGCTGAGTGTGTTTGCAGGTATGTCTGCATCTGCTAATCTGTTCCACTAATGCTCAGGTCTGTTTTATTGCCAGTACCATGCTGATTTTATCACAGTAGCATTGCAGGATAATTTCAAGTTGGGGATTGTCATGCTCTCTGCCTTGCCTTTCTTACTCAGGATTGCCTTGGTTACTATAGGTCTTCTCATTCCAAATGAATTTTAGGAAAGTTTTCTGTACATTTGTGAGGTATGCTAATGGTACTTTTATCAGGATTGCACTATATCTGCATTACAGTTTTGGGAGTATGGTCATTTTCACAATGTTGGTTCTTCCTACCCAGGAGCAAGGGATATTTTTCCATTTTTGGATATCCTCTTTGACCACTTTTTTACAGTGCTGTAATTTTCAATGTATAGATCTTTTATTTCCTTTGTCAGATTGATTCCTCATTATTTCATTTTCTTGGATGCTATTGTGAAGGGTGTGGTTTCCCTAATTTCTCTCTTGGTGAGTTTGTTGTATGTGTACAGGAAAGCTATTGAATTTTGAGTGCTGATTTTGTATCCAGCTATGTTAGTGAACTTTCTTATTAGTTATAGAAGTCTTTTGGTGGAGTTTTGGGGGTCTTCTATGTAGAGTATCATGTCATCTGCAAAGAGTGGCAATTTAAATTCTTCCTTTCCTATCTTTATTCCTTTTATTTTTCTCTCTTGTCTAATTGCTATGGCTAATGTTTCCAGAAATATATTGAATAGGAGTAGCGATAGTGGATATTCTTGTCATGTTCCTGATTTTAGATTGAAAGCTTTCAGTTTTTTCCATTCAGTGTGATAGTGGCTGTTGGTTTTTCATAGATGGCTTTTATCAGATTGAGATGGAGACCATCTATTTCAATTTTCTGTAGGGTTTTTATCATGAACAAGTGTTGGATTTTATCAAAATCTTTTTCTGCATCTATTGAGATAATCATGCGATTTTTGTCTTTGGCTCTGTTGATGTGGTGTATTACATTTATTGATGTGTGTATGTTGAACCATCCTTGTATTCCTGGGATAAATCCCACTTGGTCCTGATGAAAATCTTACTGATGATTTGCTGTATTCTATTTGCTAGTATTTTATTGAGAATTTTTGTATTGATGGTCATTAGGGAGACTGGCCTATAGTTCTCCTTTTTGGTTGAGTCTTTCTCTGGTTTTAGTATCAGAATAATACTTGCCTAGGAATGAGTCAGGAAGAATTGCTTCCTAAATCTTATCTAAATTTCTTACAGATTCAGTCATGAACCCATCAGGATCTGGACTTTTTTTTGTTGGTAAGTTTTCAATTATGTTTTCAATTTCATTAACTGATTTTGGATTACTCAGAATTTTTATATCTTCTTGATTCAGCTTTGGTAATTCATACATTTCTAGGAATCTGTCCATTTCTTCTGTTTTTCAACCTATGTGACTAAAGATTTTTGAAGTGGGTATTGATGACCTTCTGAATTTCAGAGGATCTTTAGTGATTTCACCCTTTTCATTCCTCATTGCATGAATTTGAGGATTTTTTCTTTCCTTTTTTTGATAACGTTGGGTCGAGGCTTATCAATTTTGTTTATTTTCTTCAATTCATTAATTCTTTCTATTGTTTTTTTTTGTTTGTTCGTTTTTGTTTGTTTGTTTTATTAGTCTCAATTGCATTAATTTCTGCTCCAATCTTTATAATTTCCTCCCTTCCATGAATATTGGACTTGACTTGCTCTTCTTTTCCTAGAAGTTTGTGGTGTAGCATGAGGTTGTTTATTTGTGCTAGATCTGTTTTTCTGATGTGAAAATTCACCATTATAAATTCCCCTTTTAGGCCTGCTTTCATTGTATCCCACAGGTTCCAGTATTTGTATCTGAATTTTCATTTGATTGTAGATATTGTTTAATTTCTTCTGGAATTTCATCTGTAACTCATTGGTTGTTCAGGAGGGTGTTATTTAATTTCCATGTGTTTATGGAGTTTTTGTGGTTTCTTCTGCCATTAATTTCCAATTTCATTGCACTATGGTCAGATAGTATGCATGCAAAAATTTCAATTCCTTTGCTTTTACTTAGGCATGCTCTACTGGTTAGTATATGGTCTACTTTAGAGAACATCTCATGTACAGCTGAGAAGAATGTGTATTCTGATGTTATTGGGTGGAACACCTTGCAAATGTCCACTAAGTCCATTTGTTAACAGGTTAGGCTCAGTTCTTTAATTTCTTTGTGATTTTTTTCTCTTGTTGATCTATCTCTTTGTGACAGTAGGGTATTAAGATCCATTGTTAAAACTGTGTTATTGCTTATTTGATTTTTTGTGTCCAATAATATTTGTCTTACATAGTTGGGTGCTCCCATAATTGGTGCATATATATTTATGATTGTTATTTCTTCCTTTTGAATTTTTCCCCTAACAAATATCTCTTTTGAGCTTTCTTGGTTTGAAGTTCACATTGTCTTCAAACAGAATAGCTACCCCTGCTTCTCTCTGGGTTCCTGTTCTATGGAGTATTTTTTTCCATCCTTTGACATTCAGTCTATGAATTTCTTTTTGAGTTAAATGCATTTGTTGCATGCAGCATACTGTTGGATCAGGTTTCTTGATTCATTCTGCCAGTCTTTTTCTTTTGATTAGTGAATTGAAACCTTTTACATTGATGGTTATAGCTGACATGTATTAGTTTATCTTTGTCATGGTATTTTCCTGATGTTGTTTTTTACTTTTCCCCACTGTTTAATTGCTTGTTCTGCATGGTGGTTTGTTTCTGATGCTGTTCTTGGAATTGTGGTCATTTTTATCTCTATCTACAATATCTTTCAATACTCTTTGTAGGGTTGGTTTTATGGTCATGAATGTCTTCAGTTGTTCTTCGTCATGCAAGTATCTTATTTTTCCATTAATTTTGAAAGATAGCTTTGCAGGGTACATCAACCTGGGTTGGAAGTTTTCTCTCAGGACTTGAAATGTTTTACTCCAAGCTCTTTTTGACTTAAGGATTTGTGTTGAGAAGTTGACTGTGATTCTAATGTTCTTTCCTTTACAGGTGATTCATTTCTTTTCTCTAACACCTTTAAATAATCTGTTTTTTGTGCTGAATTTCTGGGATCTTGATTATTATAAGTCTGGGTATAGATTTATTTTGGTTATGGCTATTTGGAGTTCTATTGTCTCACTTATCTGAATGTCAGATTCTGTCCCCATGCCTAGGAAGTTTTCTGCTATTACTTCTGCAAATAGACTTTTTATGTCATTTGTGTTGACTCCTGCTTTTCTTTGACATCAGTCTTATGTTGTTTTTCTTTGCATTATCTTGTAGTTGTTTAATTGTTATTTCCTGATCCCTTGTTATTTTTAAGAGATCTGTCCTTTTGTAATTTTAAGTCACAAGCCTGTCTTCAAGGTCTTAAAGTCTACCTTTAGTTTCATTCAAGTGATTTTGCCAGCTTTCAGTGGAATTTTTAATCTCTTGGATATCTCTTTGAATCTGTTTCATGTATTCTCTTCCTTTCCTATATTGTTCATTCAAGGTTTCCATCATTTTCCTGTGCTCCCCTATTTCTTTCTCTATGTCTACTTTAGATATGCTGAGCAATTCCTTCATTATGGTTGTCATTTCTTTTTTTTCTTTTTTCTTTTTCTTTTTTTTCTTTTCTTTTTTTTTTGTCTGAGAGATTATTTCTGATCTGATTTCTTCTATAGCCTCATGGATTTGTTTCTTTACTTCAGTTGCCATCATTTCAGAAAACTCGTGTGTGTGTCTTCCATTTTCCTCTATGTTTCTGTAACAGTTTGTGTTTAAATGTCCCCTCAAAGCCTCATGCAGTCATGGAGGTGGCTGAATCTATCATTTGTGATTGGTTTGTCGTCTAGCACTGGGATTGGCAGTGTCAGTAGTGTACCTGCCCGGGGCACGTAGCCGGCATACAATATAAGGGAGGGAATGGGGTATGCTTTTCCCTTTTGCCCTTTTGCTCTTGTAGCTTCTGTATCTGCCACAGCTATCATATTGCCCCTCAGCCATGCCACCTTGCCTTGGAACCAGCTGAGTATGGACTGAAACCTCCAAAAACCATAAGCTAAATAAACCTTTCCTTCCTTCATTTTGGGCATCAAGTATTTTGTCTTAGCAATGAAAGAAAAGTAAGACAGCCACTATCTCTTGGACTTTTTCCAGGTGGGCTGGAGGTTTGAGATTGCATTTTGCTTATGCATCTTATCATTTTCTATTTCAAAAAAATGTTTTTTTGTTTTCTGTGTTAATCCTTGTGAGTTTTTATAAGTAGCTATATCACTAGTATCAAGGCCTCTCTAGGAAAAGTCTGTTCTTCAGAAATGTCTTCTGTGTGTAGGAAGCTCTTGGTTTGTGCTTGTTCCAACATCTTACCTTTCCAATTAATTAAGAGTGGGATGTTGCTAACTGTTTGGCTCAGTTCCCAGTACTTTGGTGTTGGACTGTGGTGATGTTATTACCCCAGAGCTTCTCAGTAGTGTTACAGAAAGGAGAACAACTGATTACAACAGATATGGCATCCTAGCTAACATAGTAAAATTAGCAATAAAGATAACATCAAGCACAGTTTAGAAACTGACAAACAGTGGTAACTATTAATTGTGTACCTTAGACCATAGGAGCAAAATCTACAGTTATATAACAGAACTGTTGGTAAATTAGGATCTTGTATGCAAAATGTTTCCCCTTGCTAGTATGGTTTTACCCTGTGGGGGGTAAATTTAAGAAGGATAGAGTATAAAACAAAAATAACCAGAAGCATGCCTGATGGAAAAAGGATGAACTTTGGTAAACTGGAGAAGAGGGTAGAAAAGAAAGAATGAATAGTAATCAAAGGATTATCTGAATTTGGTCTCTGAGTTTGGTGGATGGGATTAGTTTTCTGTGGCTAGAGTTCTCTGTAACTGTTTAGAAAAGACAGAAAAATAGGGGAAAAATAAAAAGGAAAAGGAAAACAAAGATAAAAAAATAAGATAAAATTAAATTTTTAAAAAAGTGGCAGCCCCACCCAACTGCTTCTATTCCATGTGCTTTTGGCCCTTAGCACAGTGCTGGTTCATCTAACTTTCCAGCTGTTGGCTTATATTTCAGACTTTTAAATTTTGCTAGCCTCACCTGTCCAATGTGTGCACCCTAGTCAGGGTCTGACTATGTTACCTGGTCTCACTGATACAAGGTGAGGGGCTAGTCACCTGGATTCCTCCAGCAGGGCCATTGGTTCCTCTTTTTTAATTTATCTATATTTTCTGTGATTTCAATTGCACTTGAATGAATAAAGAAACCAGGGTTTTTTCTGTTTGTTTTGTGCTGCAGAGAATTCTAGGAGCCAAATCACTGACCTTGCAGCTACCACAGGTCAGAGCACTGCACTGCAGCACAGGAAGGTTATTAATAAGTAATTAGTGGCCAGCATTTCTCAGAACACTTTGGAAGAAAGTAATGCCTCTTTGTAAGCTCCACAAAAAAGACTTTAGATGTGGAACTTTGATCAAGTTCAAGCACAAATTCACACAAAGAATAGTATGAAATCACGTGGAAAAGAATCCACAAAGGCCAGGTCAGGGGAAATAGGGATGCACACAAGACTCACTTATTTTGAGACGAATGTCAGCAAGATCTCAGAGAGAATCCTGGCACTGTTATTAAGACTCTGGAGTGCAGCATGAGCAGTCTTTGATACGTGGGCACCACATGCGTTGGGCATTCTAGATACTAGGCCTACCATGTAGGCAGATGTGGCTTTGAAACCAAAAGGAGGTGAAACCAAGGGGATGTTTATCTCCTGCTTTTCCCCCTTAGAATGAGATCTTGAACATTCCCCCATGTATATAAGCAAACTTCCCTTCATCATTATTGATGGTCACTCGGGTTACCATGATTTGCTCAGTCAATCCCTTCTAGTTGTACATTCCAGTTGTTCAGGACCCCTTGTAGTCTACCATTCAAGCAAAAATTCTTTCTCTCTTATTCATATACCACATAAAGACATTTTTTGGTCAATGATGGAGTACCTATGAGATTTCATTGCCTAGTGACATTGTAGCCATCGGTGTTATAATAGTAACTCTGTGATGCTGACACAGTGAAATCACCCAAGACTCATTCTCAGAAAGTGTCCCCACTAGGAAACATACACACACACACAAACACACAACTGTATTATGCTATACAAAATATTTTCATTACATGAAGTGAAAGTTCTATATCAATGTAGAGATTCTCTTGCCTCTGTTTTCTATTTCTGGAAATGTTTGGATTTGGCCAATGTATTCATTTCAACAGCAGTATGGAAAGAGAGGGAGCCCCAGGGACCCAGGCTTCTAACCGCGAGAGAAAACAATCACAGGGTGCTGTGCAAGGCAGGTTCCTATAGGAGGCGACAGAGCCTCATGCAGGGGTCTTCTCCCTCTCTCCACTCTTCCCCCAGAGATCAGAGTCCTTCCAAGAGAGTGCAACAAAATAAAATAATGCAATATAACAAACTGAAAAGGAAGGGGCCAGGCAAGAAGGGAAAATCTCTCAGATGAAAATAGTCTTCATCGAGTTGTTGAAAAGAAAATAGGGGATGAGTTTCTCAGTTATGACGTAAACCTCCACAGAATTTCCCAGACCGTAGGACAAAACAGATGCTACTGAAACCTCTGCCAAAGATGCTATAATCTTTGCCTGTTCCCAAAATTATTATTGCCTCTTTACAAACAGAGCAACCAGATCATACTTACTTGACCTATTAGAGTGAAGGGCTGCGTTAGAGCCCCAATCTCTAGGCCCTAACACCTGGTTGCTCAGTAGCCACACAGAGAAAGGCAACCTCCTGAAACCGGCCCATTTATTCCACCCAATTCAGTGAACTTTTGGCTGAGAACACTATTGGTTTTATTAAGTGATTTCTTTTTATGAGTTGCAAATAGTAGGCACTTGACCTGAAGCCTCAGTGAGATTCACAGATTCAAACAGCTTTATCATCCTACTCCTTGGGTTTTGTATGTTGCAGTGACCCATTAACTGATTCCATGACCTTTAGCAGGCCACTTAACCTCCTTTCCTGAGTTTCTTCATACATAATAAAATTCCTCTCCGTCTAGTTACACAAAAGCCACGTGGCATGTGTGCAGAGTTGCTCTCAGATGCTGGCATTCTAAACTCCACTGAAAACCTGGCAAAATGCAGATTCCTCCTCTCCAAATTTATCACTTTGTAAGTCTTCATGAGACTTTGTGTACTGCACTTTTATAATAAATATACCATCATATATGTACACAATTAGTCAGATATTCTCATACAAATATTAAAATAAAATTTAAAAACAGCAACCCATGCTTTTTTTTCAGCCAACATTTCATCCACCAATAAATTTGCCAACAATGGAAAAGAATAAGTAAATAGCAAGTGGTAACAATGGACTGCTGAGATTTACATAAATCTCTTCCACCATAAGAATGATGATTGCCAATTTTGACAGGAAATCATCAGACTGATGAATAGTTGGGGTCCCCTAACTGCTGAATAAATGAGCATTGCTTCTCCTCTGATACTTCGTTTCTTAATTTCAGTATTACTTCACTCAAAAATACCTAAGCATTTATCATCAGCAAAGGCAAGTTGAAGAGATTCCTTGGATGTGAGCAAAGCGGGTTTCATACCCCACTGGTCACAAAATGGTGGGACCCAAGTCTGGTGGCAACGCAGAGCTGCAGTTTTTCAGCTGCAAGAGACAAAGCTGACTCAAAACATTCATCCAATTACACTTCCAGGGGCAACACCCAGGCTGAAGTTACACAGAGTTTATATTTCATCATAACTCTCTTTCTTCTATCATAGGAAGATCCACCCAGAAGAGGGTACAAAACAAGATTCAAAAGCCAGAAAAGGGTAGTCTTGGGAGTAGGAGGGAGGATTCATGGCCACCCCAGGTGTTTCTGCCTCCTCACCTCCTTCCTGGCACCCTCAATCCATGAAGAAGGTTGGGAGTGGAGGGTGGCACTCTAACCCCAGATGTTATTGTCATGTGGAAAGGGACGAAGACCAAGTGAATGGGAACATGCATGGCAACAATAGTTCCCACTTATCCACAAGGATAGGTTGCAAGACCCTCAAGGATCACCCGAACCACTGCCAGTCTAAAACCTTATGCACGCTGTCCTTTCCCATCCAACCTGCAGCTTTGCCACGTAGTATCAATCTGTCCTTCCATGTTTCATACCTGGTACCTCCTTTGCTTCAATAGTCTTGTGCTTTGGCGACTCTGGTAAGTAAAATATAAGTCAGTTGAGCACAAGCAGTGAGAAATGGGGACAGTGTACTTGATAACCTAGAAGGCTACTAACTGCCAAATGGGTGGCACTATAGCTTGAATCTGAAGTGTCCCTTCAGAGTACATGTGTTAAAGGATTAGGGCAGTATTGGAAGATGGTGGAAATATAAGAGGTAGAGGAAGGTCACTGTGAATATGCCCTAAAAGAGATGATGGGAGCCTGGCTCCTTCCTCTTCCTGTCTTTCTCTTGTCTCAGCAATGAGGTGAGAAGCTTCCTCCACCATCACTGCCACCATGATATGCTGTATCACAACAGACCCAAACCAGCAGGGCCAAGCAGCTATGGACTGAATGCTCCAAAACCATAAGCCAAAATAATCCTTTCTTCTTGATAAGCTGATTGTCTCAGGTATTTTGATGCAGTAGTAGAAATCTGACTAACACAGGCAGGTAGCCTGCACTGCTTGGACAGGAGGGAAAGCTTCATGGTGGAACAAAGGGAAGATTCAACTGTGCCTAATTGGAGATCAGTGATTCCTGATCACTGGTGGTGGCCACGTGAAAGGCAAACAGTGATCTCCCAAAGCCCATCTCCAAGCTTTCCCCAGACTATATGGTGATTGGTGCTCAGGATTCTGAGGATAGCTACATTGATTGTTAGGAGCAGGTGTGGGTCATTTTGAGGTTCACAGTGGCACTGTTATTGCCCTGAAACCTCAGGTTAGCCATGTCCTAGAGCACAGGCTAAAGAAAACTGCATGGCACACCATCTACCAGTCTAAACCCTATTCCCTCATCTGGCGAAGTACAAGACCAGATAATTCCTTATCTACTCCTCCTTTCCTAAAGAGCTTTCCAGGCCAACCTATTCGAGTTCCATGTATCAGTGTATCTGTTCTGTGTCAAAGGAAAACTCTGTCAGGGACCTCCAAAGTGTTACTGATGAGACAAAATAAAACATGCCACTCAGAATCCTCAGTTTGTCCCAATAGCTGCCCCCTAAAATCTGGTAGGCTGAGGCATGAAGATCTCAAGTTTGAGCTCAGCCTGAGTAACTTAGTGACCTAGTAGGTCCCTGTATCAAAATAAAAAATAAGTAGTGTTGGGTGGACACAGCTCAGTGTGAAGGTCCTGGGTTGAAACCCAGGCACTCCAAAAAGCAAAAACAAACAACAAAAACTGACCCTAAGACCAACGAAGAAAGTTCCAGAAAACATAAATTTTATGTGCCTATCCTGCTCTATGGCCATGCAAAGACGAGAGCTTTCCTGATAAAAGTGAAAGCAGGGAGTGCTTTCAAAAGTAAAAAATGAAAAAGTACATCTCTAAATATCTCCTAAAACTTTGTGTTTCTTCATCTTTTCCTCCTCAAAATGAATAAATTTCACCTACCACTCTTTTTTTTTTCCAGTTTACAGACTCAAAGCAAAGGAAGGCAAGGATGAGACATATCTTTGGCATATTCCTCAATCTGTTTCTAGTCCCAGGATTGGGGATTGTCCTAGCAGATACGCACCTTGTGCTGCTCTGATTAGATCACAAATACATGACCACATAATCAGAGCAAAGGGTGGGTCTTTTTTTAAATTAATTAATCTGTGTGTGGTGTGTGCACATGTGCGTGCACATGCTCTGGGCATTAAATTCAGTGACTCCCACGTGCTAACAGCACAAGCTCTAGCATAGACCTACATCCCCCTCCCTTTGGGGCAAGGCAGCCTCTTGTTCACAAGTGTATAACATGGTGTCCAGAAATACCAACTTCATATTCGAGATGGCAAAAGCAATAAATCTCATTTACCACTTTAGCAAATTCTCTGCTAATCTTAGACCCTTAAATTTTCTTATGCTTTAGGTACTTATTTCATTTATTCTTTCAGTTTCTTCCACACAGGCATTTTGATTTCACTGTCACCATATCATTTTATCCTTTTCATAAAAGAATCTTTCCCAAATAGAGACAGGGTCTCACTATGCAGTTCAGGCTGGCCTTGGACTCACTTTGTAGTCCAGGCTAGTCTCGAACTCATAGCAATCCTCCTGCTTCAGCCTCCCGAGTGCTGGGATTAAAGGCGTGTGCCACCATGCCCAGCAAAAGATTCACTTTAAATATATCAACAAAGTTAACTTAAAAAGTATGAGGTTGAATAAAAATATATCACACCTCCAATAATTTAAAAGTTGCTGCCACTATGTTAACATAAAGTGGAGTAGTCTTTAATACAAGGATAATTACCAGAGATGAAGAGAGATATTTCACAGTGATAAAATGTTAAATTTGTAAGGAGGTCTAACATTCTTAAATCTGTGTGCATCTAATAACAGGGCCTCAAAAATATATGAAGCAATAATTAGCAGAACCAAAGAAAGACAAAGGCATAAATATAATTGGAGATTTTAACACTTTCAGTTGAATGTGCAGTGATAAAAGAAAGACTAGAAACTGTAAGACAATGATAAGATCATTGAGGGTAAGGGAACAGAAAAATTAAAACCAAGTATCATTTTTAATTGAAACATATAGTGTTGTTGAAATAAAACTCATCAGATAGATTAAGTAGCAGATTACCTAAAGCTAAAGAGCAATAGTGGATTGGAAATTAGGTGAAAGGAAATTATCTATGATACAGCATAAATTAGTACCAAGATGAAAATTTAAAAGACATGAAAGGAAGCAACAGTACAGAAAAGAATGACAATGAGATTTTCTTTTCATTGTGCTAAGAAGAAATAAGCCTGCCACACCTGTTATTCCATATCTACCTACACGCTCACTCAAGAATAAGATGAAACGAGATTTCTCCAATCAGGATTCATCTCTACAGATTCTTAGTGAAGGAAAATAAAAATGCTGTTTCTCAGTAAAAACAAACAAACAAACAAAAAAGACTCATAAGAAAATAGTGAGATGCAAAAGCAATGACAAACCAAACAACAAATCAAAAGAAAAAAATCAAACTAGCCAGGGCTGTAGCTCAATGGTAGAACATTTACCTAGCATATATGAGGCCCTGGGTTCACTCTCCAGCCCTGAAAAAAATTAACAAGCAGTCATGTGGCTACAACAAAGTAAGTATTAATCTACTGGATGATGATGATGATGATGATGATGATGCTGATGATGATGATGATGTGACAGCCAATATGAGGAATCTCAAGCAATAAGATATTAAAATCCTCAAAAGTATAAAGTGGAAGTAGGAGAAATGTGAAAAAAATTTAAAACGTTGAAGGTCTTTGGTCTTTTCAGAACAATAATTGCTGTTAAACTTCTTAAGTCAAATCGGCTCAGTGTGCAAATTTAAGAGTAGAAAATAAAATACATAATCAAGTAGATGAGAAAGAAAAAATTGTGAGTATTCAGCCTTTAATACAAAACAACAAGGTATTTAAAATGAAGCACAATATACAGATAAAATGAATATAGTAGATGTCTTAGTTACTTTTTACTCATTGCTGAGACAAAATACTTGACACCCAAAATTAGGGAAGGAAAGGTTTTTTTCTTACAGTTTCTTGGGAGTCTCAGTCCATACTTAGTTGGCTCTAAGGCAGCATGGCGTGGCAGGGCTGCCATTCATGGCGGCCGCAAGCAGTAAGGTGCGCTGGCAAGAGAGGTCAGGAGAGCAAGAGGAAGACCCGCCTCATTTACACTGTATGTCAGCCCCACCCCTGGATGGGTGCAGCACTCACATTGCCAATCCCCATGCCAGACAACAAACCAATAACAAACCAATAACTCAGTCCCATCAAAAGTATATGAGAACTTGGGGGGACATAGCACATCACCCAATACAGTAGGAGAAATATATCTAAGTAAATTAACAATAAATGTAAATGGATCAAACTCTCCAGTTAAAGATCCCATTTTCAGATTGGATTTTTTTAATTCAACTATATGTATATCTACTAGATCTACATGTGTAGACATTAATAAAGTTCATAAACAGTATTTGATGAAAAAAGCAAATTTAAAAAAGAATATAGCATTACCAAATTTTGCATAACTTAAAACACATTAAACAATAGTTTAGGATTGCTTTATGGACATTAGCATATGAAGCAATAAAACATGTAGGTATTTCATATCAATTTTAAGACTGCAGTAATTTTTTAGGAAAAATGGAGGGCAAGTAATGGTGGGGCATGGGCACAAATGTTAATATTACCTGTACCTGTAAAGTTGCAACTCCGTTAAAAAGCAAAATGTTACAATAAGGTAAATGTACAGAGGACAAGTTCATTATATGGGAGGGTTTTTTAATATGTCATACTGAAAAAATAAAAATAAACTCAATAACTGAATAAAGCAAAGCAAGATTATAAGAATATAAATTTTGTTGTTATTAAAGTGTTTTCATGTCAGGAAAATATATAAAATATAACCCTTAAATTTTTACATAATGACTATTTTATAAATTAAAAAGTTAACTTGAGAATGATAAAACATTTTCTAGACAAACTAAAAATAACTCAGATAAAGACTCTACATAAAATAACCATGAGAAGCAGTCAAGAAATTTTGCCATATCCAATCAACACTCTTATAGCATAGTAAGATTATGGTTGACAACAATTAATGAATATCTAAAAATAGCTAGTAGAGAGGATTTTTAATGTTTCCAATGCAAAGAAATGACAAATGTTTGAGGTAATAGATATGCCAATTCCTATAATGTGATCATCACATATTGTACACATGTATTAAAATGTCACATTGTACCCCATAATTACTACATGTCAATTAAAATAATTATCTATAAATACAGATAGAGATAGAGTTTTGGTTTTTTGTTTGTTTATGGGAATTTTATCCTAATATTGTACCTTTTCTGGTTCTGCCCAGCAGGCGACAGATGGTGATGGTGCTATAGTCTTTTTTTTTTTTTAAATGGGGATTGAATTCAGTGTCTTCTCACTAAACTACATCACGGCTCATTTTAATTTTTTATTTTGAGACAACAGCTCGTGAAGTTGTCTAGATTGAGCTCAAACTTGTGCTCTTCCTGCTCAGTCTCCCAGAATGCTGGAACTACAAGCATGTAAATTTCAAATCCAGGTATCATTCCTAAGGTGAAATTATCTGTAAATCACATCCTATTTTTACCAAAGTTTTATCTAGATTCTGTGTGTTGTCCCATAATGTTCGCTTCTCTCCATTCACCAAGAACTTGCTCCAGTGAAGCAACTTCCCACTCCCCAAAGGCAATCACTAGATGAAGCAAAAGAGCTACAAAGCCAGAAGAAAGGAATCAGCAATCATGGAGCTCTGGCCACCCTGTTCTTTTAGTCTAATGAAATATTTCATATTACTGTATAGACAAAATGGTGTCATGGTTTTAAACTCAACATTAACCAGCTCACTGCAAAAGAGAGAGAGAGAGAGAGGAAGAAAGGAAGGAAGGAAGGAAGGAAGGAAGGAAGGAAGGAAGGAAGGAAGGAAGGAAGGAAGGAAGGAAATCTAAAAATTAACCCAATCTTCCCAGCATTCTTTGAAAAAAAATCCTATTCACCACCTAAAATGATGCCTCTGTGCAGCCTGAAGTGCCTTGGTAGAGAATTTTATGAATGTTTAACTTTGTCTAGTGTGTGCTCGACATGGAGGCAGCTGTTAGACAACACAGGTCTTGAAGACATCGCTAACTTAGAATATTAGCAAAGCTAACTTGCAAAAAAGACATTGTCTTCATGGACTGAGGAACAGGAAGTTGAAACTGGTGATTTAGTTCCCTTCTATTTCTGATCAGTTATGAGCAAGTTGCTTTTGAGTGGGTTCTGTGTCCACCCAGAGATCTTTTCTAATTCCTGTTTCTGGGTCTCCTTTGTCAAAGTCTACACAGATCTTTCAACTACATTTCTACTTCTTTGCATCCTAAAAACCCAGAAACTCAAGGCAGAACTCACACAGCTTCCCCTTCTCCAAAAAAAAAAGAAGTTTCATCACTTTTTTTTTGTTTTCATCAGTTTTTTCCTCTCTCTTTTCATCTTTCATCAGTCACTTACAAGCTCCTTGAGTCCTCTCTAACAATCTTTTGTGGGCATCTCCCTAGTATCAATTTCCAAACATGGTACAAGGACAGTAAGATGAAAATTTGTCTGCGACAAACTTTGAACATGTGATTTGGAGCAAAGGCAGGTTGTAGAAGCATCACACTGGATGAATGGCTTCTTAGCTCAGAGATCCTATGTTTTTATCAGAGTACAAGTGACTGCCTTGTGCTGCCATATGTAGTAGGTACTACAAGTCTGTCTGACTTCAATCTCTAGTTACAAAACTGTTAGAGAACTTTGCAAAAAAGGTTAGCCCAAGCTTTACTATTTGGTGCTCCATATATCAGATGAAGTATTCACAGAACTCTTGCCTTTTCTCTTTCCGCCCATTCCCTTCCCGATTTGTAAGATAACTAAAAAGAACACTGCTGAATGTATTCGTTATTGAGAAAGAGCAATTAATACTCACATGATTAGATCAATCTTGCATGTCTATATCTGTTAATGTAAGAAACCATTTTAAAGATAACGATGTGCAATGTTGCAACCATTGTCAGGCTTCTATCTTCCGGTTTTGTAAACCTGCAATATTGTGTATTTACTCTAGTTGTTTGCTTGTCTCTTTTGTTTGTTGTTTTTACTATATATGTCGTTTTTTTGTTGTTGTTGTAGTTTTTGTTTGTTTTGTTTTTCTTCGCTCAAATAAAAAAAAAAGTATTCACAGAACTGAGTCACTGATCTAATAGAAGCATTCTTTAAATGAATATATCATATGCAATCATCCTCTCATTTCTAAGCAAATTGCCTCCTAAGAAAGTGGAAAATCCTCTGAGTCCATGCAGCCTAGAAAAGCATATAAGTTTGAAAAAATGTGAAAGCAAGAGGGACAGGCACAGAAAGACAGAACTGAGGTCATAAACATGCCCACATCTGGTGCACGTATGCCTTGATTATTTTTTCTATGCATAGGAAAATAAAGAAAATTATAGACATCTGAACAATTGTGAAAACACACAGTGCTGCTCAAGAAAGCATAATAGTTTTTAAAAATCCAGAGAAATTCTTTTTGAGGGGTTTGAGGACCACCTTCAGATGCCACTGGTTACCCTGTCTATCCAATAAAAGGTACCTCCTTGCACAGTTCTTAAAAGCTTGTGAAGGAGACAGTGGACAGATGAGTTTCAGCAAAGGTGTGGATAGTTCAACAGATACAAGAATGAAACAAGGAAGATCCTACTTTCAAAGCCATAGGTGCTGCTAAAGCTGCTGGTCTCCAGGGACCAACAGAAAACATTGAGCAAAGTGGTTAAGAGAAAATCAATCTTTTGGTTGCTGTCAATGAAATTCAGCACACACAGCATTTTTATATCTAAAGATAAATGAGGACTGTTTTTTGAGGAAGTTATGAAGAAGGCATTAGGCTAAAACTCCTACTCGTGTGTTACTCCGTTATCAATGCCCTCTCGCAACACTGAAGCCAAGGTATCATCTGCCATTGCGCATTTGAATCATAAGCCTGCACCATGATTGTACTGGGAGCTTTCTGTCACTGTCCATTAACAATTAAATGCAGAATGAATGGTCACCATCAGCTCCTGTTGACGGAGGACACTCCAGTGCAGTTGATTATGAAGATAAAAGTTGAAGTCACTGTGACACACAATGGACATGCCGCCTCGGTTACCACAGCCCACGCCTGTTGTCTCCCTACAAGTTTCACGAACCTTCAATCTGGAAGAAATCTATGTTTTTCAATTTGCATTACTTATTTTACTTGACTCTGCATTTTTTCATTTTATTTTTTAACATACTACTTCATTGTTCATCTATATTAGAGTATATGTTTAATAAAGAAAGCAAATAAACCCTGTGGCTCCTGTACATACAACCATACCCACCAATGAGTTGTTTAAGAAATGAAATAAGCTTTTTTTAGACACTGTGTTATATGTAATTCTGCAGTGAATTTTCATGCAAATTTTCATGCATGCTTTAGGAATTTGGAAGAAATCAGTTGAGACCTTAGAATAAGCTAGAATTATATTCATTATTTTTCTCAGAAGTGAAATAAGCCAAATACAGAAAGACTAGTGCCACATGGTCTCACCCACATAAGGAATCTGAAAAAGTCAAACTCACAGAACCCAAGAATGAATTGAGAAATTTCCAGAGACTGCAGAGGTGGTGGGGTGGGGGGGTTGCTCAAAGAATTCCACACTTCAGTTAGGAGGAATAAGATCAGACGTATTGTAAAACATGGTAACTACAGTTAATAACAAGGTACTATACACTTGAAAATTCCTAAGAGAGCAGATTTCCACCACAAATAATGATAAATTATGTGAGGCAATCCATATAACTAATTTGATTTAGCCATGTACACATATTTCAAAATATCATACAGTACACCATATATAAAATATATGTACATTATTGTCTTCTTTTTATAGTCGAGAAAACTTAATCACAGAACATTTCAATAACTTGCCCTGGCTCACCCAAAGCAAGTGGCAAGGCCAGTTACTGAATTCCACTCAGGCACCTCAATACCTATGCTATTACCGCTATGGCACAATTGCTCTCAGGAAAAACTGGTCAGGGTAGGGAAAAAATACCTGAGCAATGGTTCAGTCTCTCAGGAAGCATGGCGATGGCTTAATTTAAAATACACCAACAGTTACAAAACACAAGGGAGCGGCAAATACATCACAAGGTAGTGTTTGCTTTATGACAGACCTTTTGCAGGGCTAAGGAAATCCTAGTTATTTATTTATTTACCCATTCATTCATTCACTTATTTGTAAATATTTATTGTAAAGTTCTTTGCAACGAGTATCCCTAGTTTGTTTAAATAGTATAGTTATTGTTAACAATTTGTAAATTGCACAACAATTTACCATAATCTAACTACACAGAAAAAATGTTTCATATCAAGGAGTTATCAAAAAAAAAAGTTCAAATTTCACAGCATGTCTTGGAGTCAACACATGTTTGCCTTACAAATCTAAAGAACTGTTAAAATGAATTAAAATGGAGGCCAGAAGCAGTGAAGTCAGTTATTCTTTGTCAGTGATGAAGTAACCTTGCTGTATTTACAAATGGAAGCAAAACTTTATTTGAACCATTACTTGTAAATGCTTAGATGAAGGAAAACAGAACTGAAGCTCAACCAATCAGAAGTGGCTGACAAACTTATAAGTATACAGTGAAGGATTTTCCAGCAAGATTAGCCAATTAGACAACTTGATAGCTATAACCAATCAAACATTTTCTTTTTAGGACTTCTCCATTAACACCAAAAAAACCTGTTTCTTATACTTCTTCAGTGGGGTGTCTGAACCACTTGTGGTTTGCAGCTTTCTGAATCCTTGTTGCTCAAATAAACTTTAAAATTGTACTGTACCCTGTTTATAGTTCAACAATATTCAGCATTCATAACTGAGAAATAACAAAGCCCATGATACACAATAACAGAACATGATTTATGTGCCTTACCTAGTACACAGTTAGGCAAAGACCGTGAAATTTCATATTTTCTACTTGACATTGAAATGACATTGACATCTTTCCTGCAGCTATGACCCCAAGTCTCCATAAAGCCCAGCAGACACCACTCCCAGGCCACAGTACTTTTAAGGACACATGAAAACCTTTTCATTTCTTTTAAAACCAGAAGGAAGAAAACCCACCAACTTTTAGGTGGGTGAAGAAATTTTAATGCACAATATTCAAAATTTCATCATTATACCAACACAAAGTAAAATACAATTTACATGAAGACAAAAGTCTATAGAACCCACAGAAGTCACAGCACATCCCTCCCTTCTCACATCCTCTTTTTCATGTTCCAAGCGTTTTTGGTCAGTGTAAGTCTGGCTGTTCTGGCAGAAGAATCTAAGCAGGAAAACAAGGAAGCCACTCCTTCTACAGAGCGCCTATGCGCCCAGCACTGGGACAGGAGTTCTGCGATCAGTACCTTATATGGGAAGACAAGTGATTCCCCAAGAAAATGAACTCACCGGGTCAAGCTGCAATTGGATCATTGATCTAAAAAACAATGAGCCCCAAAACTATAATATCCAGCAGTGGAAATGGCTCTATTGATGGATATCTTGATATATCTAGGTATAGACCAAGACACACTCAAATGCCAACTCAACAGGAGAACCCCCACTACCACCACAACTAGCCACTACACAGTCAAACCCTCAGACACAAGGCAGGCAGTGTAAACAAAAGAAATCCAGGGCCTCCTCTGGCCATAGTGCGAGACGTACACACGGTTGCTACTTTCCACACATACTTCTACTTTCTAACTGTTCTACTTAGAGCATGCCTAGCTCTCTGCTCACTGCTTTTTCTGCCCGATGTCACCCACCCTGACTTGAGACTTCACTTTTGCAATGTCACAGTCTACCAACTGAACACCAAGCCCCAGGCCACCACATGCACATCAACTTCAAGAGAAGCCTCATCCTGACACCAATTCCCCCCACACACACACCCATCAGAGCGTCCGATCAATCCCACACTGTTCAGCAGAGTTAGAAACCAAGACTAATAAATCATTTTCCCACTCTTAGCCCACAGATGGTAAGTGCGGTTCAATGCAGGTAATTATAAAAAAAAATGACTTTGGGAGCAAAAAATCAAAACATGGGAGGATGTGTCTAATAGAAAAGGCCTGCAGAGAGATTTGGGAGTTCTAATGACTTCACAGAGCAGGTGAAAGGTCTTGGAGCCTGACAGTAGCAGGGCAGCCTGATTGACAGAATCGATCCCTTCTTTCCTCGGACATCACCAGGCCCTGTATCTGCTCGCCTCCGAGTCCCCTGTGCCAGGCCGTGGGGAGGGAGGCTGGGGCTGAAGTATCCCCTCCTGCTTTAATGTGTTTGCAGAACAGAGCCCCCACCAACCCATCAATTACCAAGGCTGTCAGCGAGGAGAAGGTGTTGGGACAGTGACAGGGCTACATAAAAGCCTCAGGGGCTAAATTGAAAGGTTCCCACTGGCTGTGTTAAACCACACTTTATATCCTCACCCCCTGTTCACAGCTATGCCCCCTCCAAAGAACAGAGTTTCCTTTTCCTTTTAACTTCTCAAAGATGTTTGTGGTTTCTTCAAGAAGCAGCATGGATGACAGGTCTTTATTATTTCAGCTGTCACTCATTAAAGAGATCGGCCTTTCCCCAAGCTCTCTGTGCCCTCCCTCTCTTTCTCTCTCTAAGCTTTGGTAGGTTCTTTGGTCCTTCTACTATTCCATAACAAGACTATCTTCTCCTAGGCAACTTTACCCATCCTCCTATCATAGATGAGAGATAAGAGATCATTCCTCAGATTTCCTCAGAACATGTTGTTCACCCACTGTAGAAGGAGAATTTCTGGTTGTCATTTGGAACTAAAATTTTCACATCAGTTACCATAAAAGTACTTATCAGTATTCTGGTAGAAACTGACTTCATACCCAAATAGAATTCAACCATGATTCTTCAAGCCTCTTTAAACTTAATGCTTCCAACAAATATTGTTTACCAAGTGATCCTACATTCTCCAGAAATGTATAAATATCCCTTGATGACCAAACTAGCCCAGGAGTAGGTTAATTCAAGCAATGAACAAACTAAGTGTGTGAAAAATAATTCAATCGATCGTTGGATGGAAACTACCCAGATAGCATCACCCAATAACTGTTCACTGAGTGCCCACACTGCTAGGAAATGCATAAGGCATACAGGACACAGAAATAAAAAATGTTCTGGTCCCAACTAACTTCAAGGAAGTTACAGTCAAAGTTTCGCACCTTTGTAGACAGCTTGCATAATTTTTTAACCACAGCAAGAAAAAGAGAATTTGTGTAAAAAAATGAAAGGTATCTTAGAAAAAAGTACATTCTCACCCCAGGTGAAAAAAAAGTTCCGCAAAATTTACCTCAAGCTGTGAAATAGATATCAAGAGTTATACTTTGGAAATGTGCTGAAACCTACAAATTCTACACAAAGGCACAAGAAGGAAGCTAAGTGTGTTAGCTTCAGAAGGAAAGTTGTCAGTGTCCAAGAGCCAACTGCCAACAGAATTCCTGGTTATCACAATGCAATGGGTAAGGAGCCAACAAGTTGAATCAGAGGCATCAATTAACTTCACATTTTAGATTCTGTTGAAAATTTCTTCTACTACTAAATCTCTAATTTTCCTTCCTAATATTTACAGGGCAAGGTTAGGGATGATAAAAACTACTATTCTTAGAATGTGCTGTTTATGTTTAGATACAGAAAATATTCCAATACAACCATGTAGCATTACAGTGACCACAGATTATATCACACTTAGTTGAATTGCCAAACTATCTTTGAGTGTGGGTTTTGAGACAAATCCAGAGACGGTTTGAAGAATTTGTAGCATTTATGAGCTCTAAAATAATTCTCACTAGTAAAAGTCATCATGAAACTGGAAATGGAATGCACAGGTATACACACACACACACACACACGACACAGAGAGGTCTTCTGCTGGAGCCCACTCAAATACTTTGAGTATAATTAGCACCTTTTCATACCAATGTCTCTCAAGGTGAGGCATAAAAGACCTGAAATCATTTACTATTTACTCTCTCAGTCAGCAGAGCCAAGGTAACAGATGACAGGAAACAAAAGGAGAAAGACTTGCTGTTAGTTGTGCCAAATGAAAATTGTGGCATGGAACCAAATAACCTTGAGTGTCTGTCACGTGTGTATTATGTGAATGTCAACACAGAAAGAAAAACTCGTATTAAGAAAGTAACAGTTTAAATGTGGCATCGTGTTTTTCTTATATGTGAAACCCAAATTATAAATAAAAAGCAAAATAAAAGATAGATAATAGGAGGTAAGGAGACAGTTCTTTGTCCAAAGGGAAAGGGATCAAGAGATGGAGAGGGGGAAGATAAGAAAGGAGATGAAAAAGGAATTAGGATGTGTCATGTACATGGACCAGCTCCACACACTGAATGTAAACATTATGTACCACAAACATGTACTAATAAGAAAATTCTGTTGTTTACACCAAAAGAAGAAAAATGAAAAGTAACAACTACAACAGAAAAGCATCATGTATACAGATCAGTGAAAACATCCTTACCAAACATCTCTCTGGGAACTTTCTAACATTTCTTCTTGGCTACCATCTGAAGTCACCTGGGAGAGATCTAACTATGAGAACAGAGCTCGGATTCAGCAAAAATAATTAAGAGGTTGCATAATTGCCCATTTTGCACATCTCACCTCTAAGGTGAGAGGTTGCCTGGTTCAAGACTCCCAAGCACAACATAAGGTCATACCCAGCAAGGGCAGATCTCTCACCTCTGTGACCATCCAGGTGGAAATTAAAGATCCCAGGATACTTTTCAAAATGGCCCAGGGGATCACCCAGCTGTCTGGGTCAACGGTCCCTGGTCTCAATAAAAACTAACTTAATGTTCTGGGTGGGAACGAGCCCCTCTTGAATGTATAGGAGAGTCTGTGTTCATGTACACAATTATTAAACTGTCCTTCTAGCACTGTAATTACTTTATAATCCACAGAGGATTTTAAATACTTAGAGAGAAGGATTCTATTAAAAAGTCAATTTGATTGTGATTTATAATTGAATTCATCCACAGAGAAACAATTGGTCACTAAACAAAAGTATCTTCTTGGTAGTAAATTTATAGGTATAGGGTTTATAACTACCGCTGGCTTAGCTCCAAGAGAATTCAAATTCCAAAATGATAACTTACAACAAAACATTTAATTTAGGGTTGAGTATTTATATTATTTAAAAGATTCTAAGCATTATAACTGCTCAATCGCCTACTAATTTTGATATGGTCAATTTGAGGAAATGAAGATAAATTAGCCAGATTTCAATTGTCTTCTCCTGATTGGTCTTTTTAACAAATGGATAGATATTGCATACTTTGCTTGAAAATAATTAAGAAAGTCAGAAATGACCAACTATATCAATCTTTTATTAACAGATTCCAAAGATTAGTAAGAATGTCCTAAAGAGGAGCAAAATAACAACACTATTTTATGCATCAATGAAAATTTATGCTCATATGAAAAGCTTGTAAAGGACATAGTAAATTTAAATATTGTATCTGTAACCTGTCTTTCAGCTCATGAACTGAAAGGTATTTCTTCTGTAAATGAACAATCAAATTTTCAAAGGGAAAGAGTGGCCAAAAGAATAGAGTGGTGTATTATTTTATCTGTTGTTATAAAAAAAAATAGTCCCAAGTTAGGGAACATTTACTGTGAGCAAATGGGTATTCTCTAACACATTCTGTCATATGTTCTCTAGGTCAATACTCCAGTCATGGCTTTAACTGCGTGTCTTGAGCCCTGGGTCTCTCATGGGATTGTAGTAAAGGTGCTAGCAGGGTGTAAAGCCTCATTCACAGCTCAACCGGGGATGGCTCTAGTCCCAAGCTCAGTCACATGGTTGCTAGGAGGATGTTGTTCCTCACAGGCTGCTGGGCTGAGGGCCCAGCTCCTCCGGGACAGAGGCCTCCCTCACTTCCTTCAATGTGGGACACGGAGTTGCTCACCATGTGGGAGCTGACTTCATCTATGCATAAAAGGAGGAAAAAAAAGAGTAAGCAATAGAGAAGAAAGCCAGAGTCCTTCTGCAACCTAATCCCAGAAACGACATCTCATCACACTTTTAGCATTCTATTTGCTAGAAAGGGGTCACTAGATTCAGCTCTACGTTGGGGTCACACAGGTGTGAATACCAAGAAGTGGGGATCCTGCGGGCACAGCTCAAAGGCTGTCTGCCACAGATGGGTGCCAGCGTAGTGAAGAATTAATGTCAGCTGAAGAGGTCTGGTCTTTATTCCAGCTCCTAAAAAGTAATCTCTAAACCCCTGGAACTTTGAGAGTAGTAACACTGTCTGCCATTCCTGGTGGGGTCTTCATAGGGAATGAGATGACTCCTGTGGGCCCCAGGATAGTTTAAGTAGGAAAAGACTCAGGCTGAGGGCTGATCACTGCAGAAAGACCAGCGTGAGGTTAGAGGTCAGAGCTTTGAGTCACATGATACCATCTGATCAGTAATTCATTCAAGCATGCCTGCCTAACCAGACCTCAAGGGAAAGTGGACTCTGAGGCTTGGTGCCTTTTTTAATCAGAATGTCTCCTAATGGAAGAAGATTAAGAGGCAGGATATTTAGAAGGCGATGAAGGCATAAGGGCACATCCTTCATGGATGGCACTAAACCCTTGTGAGAAGGCTTCAGAGAGTTGGTCTATTCCACCCTGTGAGCACAACTGTGTCAAATATAAGGAAGGCCCTCACCAAACACTGACCCTGCTGACATTTTGATCTTGGATTTTCCAGCCTCTGTAACTGTAAGAAATGAATTTCTTTTCTTTATATACTACCCAGCCTATGGTATTTAGCATAAATGGACTAAGACAATGACCATCTAATTTGGTGATACTCTGCATCTTGTACACATGAATTACAGGAGGGTAACATATACTGAAAATAGTAGAGGTTTACACTTGGGACCCTCCCAATACCAGACTCTGCTCTGCATGTCTTTTCCTTTGGCCTGTTCTGAATGCATTCTTTTATTATCATGAAACTGTAATTATAAAAATAGTATTTTCCTGATCTTAGTGAGTCATCTAGCAAATTATTATACCTAAGGGAGTCCTTGGGGGTCCCCAAGTTTATAGTTAGCTGATCTGTGTGGCTGGTCCTTGGGATTTCAAACTTGTTGCTTTTGTCAGATTCCATGGGCAGAGTTGGTAGTCTTAGAAGTGGTGTCCTCACCCTTTGGTTTTGCTAATGCCTAGTGGTACCTAAGAGACTTTTGCAGCTCCATTTACTCCAAAAGAAATTAACTACCATCAGGTACCACATTACATTTTGGCCAGTGACAGACCACATCCAATAGTGCTGCATCAAATTATAATGGTGCTGAGAAATTCTTATCATCTAGTGACATCACTGCTATTACAACATTGTAACATGGTGCATCATTCAAGTTTGCTAGCGATCCAGGTATAAACAAACCTGTCCTATCAGTCTAACACAATGTACCACAGACAGTTATGGACAAGACATATTACATGGTGATGATAATAAAAGACTATGCTGCTGGTTTATGTCACTGACTACCCTATATTTGCTGTTATTAGTATGGAGCTTACTGAAAAAAAAGTTTACCACAAGACAATGTGTCCTGTTATACCAGCAGCAGATACAAACATCCCTCTGGATCAACTTTCTCTTGCGCTAGATTTAATCTCACGTGTTTTACTGATCATGGCACCTAAGTATAAAATATTCACCACTAATGTTGCCAACAAGAGGTCGCAGTTGGTGATTGAGCTGTAAATGAAATCAAAACCAATTAAGAACCATGAGTGGGAACAGGGAGATGATAGGCTGCTAAGCAGCAGAGCAAGTGCCTCCCAGAGAGTCACCATCCAGGTACTGGGATATAGCAACATGAGGAGGACAAGGAGGAGGAAAGTGGAAGCCCTGGGCCCAGGAAGTATCTGAAGCATGAACTGAAACCCCCAGAGAGAGTGAAGAGAGAAACTTCAACAAAGAAGGAGGTAGCCAGCAGCACCTTCTCCCTGAGACAGAACTCACTGCGTGAGAGGAGTGATTCAAGCCTGCAGACATATGATCACCATGACAGTGATGGTTGGTGACCCCAGAGGCCTCTGCAGAGAGATGTGGCAGTGGAGGGGAGCGGCAGATATGGAGGGTAGCAGTGGACATGAAGGACTGCACTGACTGGTGGTGAGTTCAAGGGTCTTACCCTTGCCGCCAGGGAAAACAATTGGTCTGGAGCCATTTTGGAGACCAGCAGCCTGAGATCAGAACTCAGAGCTGTGACTGACTCCCTTTAGTGGCTACCAGCAGGACTCAGACCCGTGGAAGATGCTCAGAAGGCAGTGAGCCAAACTCAACTGACTGGTCTCCACCAGAAAGTGTAGGCTTACTGACAATACCCACTGCCCCACCAAAAAGCTGCTGCTGGCTTGCTGGGATAGATCAGCATTGATTGGGACTCTGTCTCCACAGGCTGTCTGCCAGAGAAAGCACAGACACACCTGGACAAACCTGGAAGTGGATTGTTTTCTGTCTTCTCCCTCTTCTCTCTCACATTTGTTTTTGATTTTTAGTTTTTCTTTTCTTTTCTTTTCCTTCATTGTTTGAGCCCATTTTTAAATAAGTGTGAACATGGTTTCCAGTCTCTCTGTAGCTCTATTCTGTTCTTTTTTTATCTCTTCCTTCACTCTTTCCCTCCAGTCTTCTACACCAGTTTCCCAAAGTTAGCTTGATCCTACTTGGTCTTTAACCGTTCTTCTAATCTCTTCCTTTTCATCCAGCTGTCTATTTTCTCCTTAAGTGATATTGAATTTTAACCCCAGAGGGCAAAACTGACATATCAATTGACATATCACTGTGTACTGCATATAATTTTATGCTTTGTTTTAGATTTGTTATATAACTACAAATCTACTTTGTGTGGTTAAAAGTGACAAATTAAGGGTTGC